>BMAU01016971.1:0-30979 GCA_019973935.1 Trichonephila clavipes
GTTAACAGGTGAATATATAAAACACTAAAGAAACCTTTCGAAATAATGTATAATCATGTATTACCAAAGCCATATTTTCATGTATTGACACATTTTCACATGGTATTTAAGATGCTTTATAGTCAAAATTTGATGAAATTAATTTATCAGAACTGAAAATTCCTCAAAAATTGATACAAAATTTGAGTAAAATAATCAAACGCTAAAAATACCTCAGTAGCTTAAAAGTGAAAAATGCTATAAATGTATTTTCTGAGAAATCTAAATATAAGAAAAACTAAAAAGCCTTAAAAGTAATAGAGAATAAGCTAATCTATATATATATAAGACGCATTTGTTGTCTGTTTGTCTGTTCCCTCATAACTCGAGATCCAGACACCCAAATAACGTGAAACTTGGTACACGTACACAAAATTACACCAGAAAGGTTCTTAAATAGGTTTGGCGTTCATAATTCCTTCCAAATTTTTTAAATTTCAATTTTTAAGTGATTTTCCAGTGTTATGACGTCATATGTAGTCACGTTTCTCACTAAGTGGACAATTTATACTTTACATGCAGTTTTCAAGATTATTACATATTTTTACTGTAGCTTTGTTTATCGGTTGGAGTATTTATTCAATTTTTCTATTCTTTGATATTTAATTAGAATTATTTTTCGAATAAATAATTTTTTTACGGATAATTCTTTCAACAACTAAAACTTTGTTTTGTTGTTTTGGCAACATTTAGGTATTATCGCGGGATGTTTATGTGCGTGATTTTGCTTGCAAATTACAACTTATTTATTTATTTCTTTAGAATGCGAAGATTATAATTTTGACAAACTAAAACTTCTCATTGATAAGGGTTATATTTCAGTTCTGTTTAAATGTAGTATAGGGGCACTTTGATTTGGCGATTTTTTCTTCGGATTTTTATCTAAATGTCATGGTGAGATATCGAATTCATTCTAAAATAAATAATACCGAAAAAAGTACATTGGAGACCACTTTTAGTAACCAAAATAAAGGACTGCGCCAAGTAGCCCCCCATACTACACTTGATCCAATAATATGGTTCTTTGCAATTTCATGTGTCTTTATTTTAACCTTTAAGGGTAAACTATTGGCTTCAGTGCATAAAATTGCCATGCAGAAAATCATACTGCCCAAGCAAAAGCAGTGCTGGTAGTAATTTACATATCAAACTGGAATAGGCATCAGAGAATGAGCAAAACAGACAAATGGCTTAAATACCTGTTGAGGAAGCAGGTGGTCATAAGATAAATTATTTTGGAACTTATGTACTATCCTGGCTATCGCCAACATTCAAAATAACTTGCCAAGTTGGCAACCCCGATTTTACATGTCATATATATATGTTGAATTTTGAGTCGTGCTTCGTTTCATATATCGCCAATAAGTTGCGTTTATATGTAAGTACCTTATTTTTTCAAATTATGCTTTTGAATTGATAAAGTTAGTTCAGTTCTTTTATGTCGGTTAATGTTAGTATTGTACTTCATTTTTTCAATTTATTTTTATGCTCGGGATATATATATACTTTGGATAATTTTTGTAGTACTTGCGTATTATTGCACAATCGCCAACATTCAAGACAACTCGCCACTTTGGCAATTCCAACTTTGTGTGAGTTGAATAAGCAATCATGTGCTTCATTTTGTATAATGTCACCAATAGTTTGCAATAATACATAAGTACCTCTAATTCTGTACATTACTATAACATTAGACTGGCCGCAACATACCAATTTGGCGTGATTTCAGAATCATGCCAAAAATGAGTATGTTGAGGAAGCAGGTAGTGGTAAGATAAATTATTTTTGGCACCTATGTGCTATCTAACAATCGCCAACATTCAAAATAACTTACCAAGTTGGCAACCCTGATTTCGCACGTCATATATATGCTGAATTGCGAGTCATGTGCTTTGTTTCATATAATGTCGCCAAAAGGTTCGGGTTATAAGTAAATACCTTATATTTTCAAATTATGCTTTTGCATTGATAATGTTAATTCAGTTCTTTTTATGTCAGTTAATGTTAGTATTGTACTTCATTTTTCAATTTATTTTTATGCTCGGGATATATATATATATACTTTGGATAATTTTTTTAGTACTTGGGTATTTTTGCACAGTCGCCAACGTTAAAAAAACTCGCCACTTTGGCAATCCCAACTTTGTATGCGTTGAATTGGCAATCATGTGCTTCATTTCCAATAGGTTGCAATAATACGTAAGTACCTTTAATTCTGTGCATTACTATAACATTAGACTGGCCGCAACATACCAATTTGGCGTGATTTCAAAATCATGCCAAAAATGAGTAGCCAACCAATATGAAATTAATATTATGAGTATTATCTTAGCCTGTTTTATATTTCCCTCCAGAGTAATCCTTAATTAATTCAATATATAATTTTTATTTTTTTATATTTTAGTACTTACATTTTTTTTTGGTTATTATGTACTGCAAATATTTTTTTGCACATTGCGATGTCTTTGGCAAAATTAGTCAGTGGTATTTTTCTTAAATCTGTTTTTTTTTATCTCTTTTTGACAATTTTTAAAATTTTGTTTGATGTCTGTCTGAAATGCAAATAGCAAAATAAATATTTTACAATATATATATATTGTGTTTGTATGAAAATGTTTATACTGATTTATTCAAAATATTGAGTCGTCTTTTATTTTTGATATCTTTTTTAAGATTTAATTTTATGTTATAACTAGCTATACCCAGCTAAATGTTGCTGTTGCTCAGTCAGCTTTAAAATACTGGTACACCATAAAGTATGTCATGAAGCTTACAAAAGTAATAATACACAAGAATTCAAACAAATCTATATGCATAGAAGACGCATTTGTTGTCTGTCTGAATAAACTTTCTCTTTCACACTACATCATTTGGATAAATTTTCAAAATTTGTTTGT
Source organism: Trichonephila clavipes (assembly GCA_019973935.1). Classification (NCBI taxonomy): domain Eukaryota; kingdom Metazoa; phylum Arthropoda; class Arachnida; order Araneae; family Nephilidae; genus Trichonephila; species Trichonephila clavipes. Next base: position 2,937 of record BMAU01016971.1, read on the forward strand.
GTGGTTAGTAATTAATTATAATGCTATAATTTTAATTGAATAAGCAGATATTGCATTTTTATGTATAAAAATAGTTATAACTACTGTACTGTATTTTTCAGTGAGTGAATATTAACGTCGCACTGTTCAGCTACATGAGGGCTTTTGGCGACGGACCACATAATTTTGAACCATGGTCAAGTGACGTGGACAACACCTGAGCTGGCACCCCCTTCTCCTAACTACCATGCCACACCAATTTAGCAGGAATATTCTACCAATACTTAGCTGGAATATTCTTTGAAATCCACTCTTCCAAGATATATGATGGCACGGGTTCTATGATGAGTATTTTAGCGGGGAAGGCAAATAGTTTTGTAGCAAATATTACATTTTCAGCTGCGAGCGTTTTTCAGCAGATTGCAAAGATTATCATTTTTGTGCCCCAAAAATAGTTAATGTCAAAATTTAAGTGTCTTATGTTTATGGAGACCTTAGATAACGATTTGACTATTTATTTTAAGTGAATGGTGTATATAATTAATTTTACAGTGGAATATATTTAATTAATTTATTAGCTCTAACCGATTAAATTTCCTAAGTGGAGTATTTTGTTTATGTATGTCCCTTAATTTTCAATGTAGTGACCTAAAAAATATTGCATGAAAAAAATTTCTGTAGATCATAATGCGGTAGATAAAGCATTAACGTGCATCGCTCTCCTACACGGCGGGTCATACAAAGCTCTAATAAAGTTTGAGCTATGAAAGTAGCTAGACATTTGCCAACTTGACTCTATTGTCAACATTTCGCTATTTTCCCATTAAATCGCCATTGTTATTTAGGAAACGGTGTTGCTTGCGAGTATTACAATTTTCACATAAAATAAATTCAACAGAAACTTATATTAATGTATGACACTTTCAGTTATAAATTATTTACAATATTTTAAGCGTCAGAAAACTTTTAACAATGTGTTACTTTTGCTGAGCAGAGATCAGCTTAGGGAGGTATTTTCAAAAATCAACCCTCAAGAGTTTTACGGGGAGTTATAAACAAAAAAAAAAATCCTTTTTATCAGCTATTAGATCTACAGACTTAAAATTTAACAAAGGTATTTTTTTTTTTCTTTTTTTTTCTTCAGCTGAGATATGTGAAAAAGCTTTTTTGTTTAATTTGCAATTCACTTAAAATTAACTCATTAAAAACTTCTTTATCCTTCAATCTGTGTTGTTTAACTTTTCAGTTCACCCGTGCGAAGAACGGGTATACCAGCTAGTATTTAATAAAATAGAGCAAATACATGTTGTAATTCATTATTTTTGTGATCAAGTGCTGTTTTACACTAAAAATGCAATTATCTCAAAATGGTTGTTTTCAAACTGCGTATACATTTTCTCAGAATTTACGGAATGAGTGCTCATGCAATTTTTACTGCACATAAATAATATGTAACTCTATATACTAAGGTTATTTTTTTGGAGATTTTCCTGAAATATTTTGCTGAAAAGCAGTTATCGTAAAAAATTTGACAGTTTTCAAAAATTTCAAAGTGATACTTTTACGACAAAATTTTTTGAAAAAAGTAAACAATATATTTTAAATATATTTACCAGTATTTAAATAAAAAAGCATAATTAATATACAGACGAAATTTGAAGTTTATATATTTAGGAGTTTCTGAGAAACTGGTTCCTAAAATGGCTCAATTTAACATTGCCGGTGTAGGCGCTAACGACTTCCCTTAAACCTACATACTTGAACATTGACCGCCATGTTGTTTTCAAGAAAAAATGATGCGCTACAAAATTGATTTTATGAAAATAGAAATCTAAAGTTTGTGACGAGGGGTCAAGAGGACCTGGAGATGAATAAATTCCCTTGTTTTAACTATTATATCTATAGACTTGAAAGCTGCCACACGGGTTTTTTTTACGAACCTAAGTTAAGCGAAAAAAAGGTTTAGAGATTTGCAGCGGCTTTTAGAAAATCACAGATTGATTGTTGAACCGCAATACCTATAGATAGGAAATTTGGCCTGAGTGCTTAGTTCATGGAACGGAGATTTATTACTAAAAGTTATTTGAGAAGATCTATTTGCAAGAGTGGTTGTAAGGGCTTAAGTGGAAGAATCATAGATGAATATTCCTGTTTTTGATCTGTTAAACTTACAGTTTTGAAGATTGACCGACGAGTTCTTTTCAAGAAATAATACTCCGCTTACTAAATGAGTTTTACGAAAATCGATTTCTAAAGTTGGTTGCGAGGGGTCAAGAGGGATGGGAGATTAAACATAGAGACTTCAAAGCAGGCACTCGTTTTTTTTTACGATGTGCAAAAAAAAAGTGTTTTACTGTTACAGACACGTTCCAGAAAATGACATAATTGTACCGTATAACCTACAGATGGTAAAATGGCCCGACATAGTTCATTCAATGAACAGACATAAGTTACTAGGGTGCTTGAAAGCTGCCACACGTGTTTTTTTCACGCAGTAAATAAAGACGAAATAAATGGGTGAGAGAGGACCGAGGACTTTCCATAAATAAACATAATTGTTACACCTTAAAACCTACATATGAGACGATGGTCCGGCATATTTCATTCAGGAAAGAGAGATAAGTAACTAAAATTGTTTTGAGGAGAATGATCGACAAGGGGCTTGCAAGGGATCAACTTCAGCGAAAAAATATAAATATTTTTGATTTTAAACTATTTAACCAACATACTTGAAGATTGATCGACATGTTTTTTTCAAGATATATTACTGCGCTACAAAATTGGTTTTGCGAAAATAGAAACCTAAATTTTGCGACGAGGGTCAAGAAGACCTGGAGTTGAATAAATTCCCTTGTCTTAAGTGCTATATCTAGAGACTTGAAAGCTGGCACACGTGGATTTTTTACGAACCTAAGTTGAACGAAAAAATAGGTTACAGATTCTTAAGGGCATTCCAGAAAATCACAGATTGATTGTTGAGCCGAAATACCAATAGACATGAAATTAGGCTGGTATATTTAGTTCCTGGAACGGAGATTTATTACTCAAAGTGATTTGAAAAGTTCTAATTGCAAGAGTGGTTGTAAGGACTTAAGTGGAAGAATCATACACGAATATTCCTCTTTTTTAACTATTAAAACTACAGACTTGAAGATTGACCAACTGGTTCTTTTCAAGAAATAATACTGGGATACAAAGACAGTTTTACGAAAATAGAAGTCTTAAGTTGGTGACGAGAGGTCCAAAAAAATTGAGCTGAATAAATCTCCTTGTATTATTTATTATTCCTACAGACTTCAAAGCTGAGACACAGGTTTGTTCCTACGAAGTAAATTTTAGCTAAATAAATGGGTGAGTAGGTCCCAGGGGTTTTCCAAAAATAAACATAATTGTTGTACCTTAAAACCTACGTATGAGATGATGGCCCGGCTTATTTCATTCAGGAAACAGAGATGAGTAACTAAAATTGTTTTGTAGAGAATGATCGACAAGGGCCTTGCAATTGATTAACTTGAATTAAAAATATATATATATCTCTGTTATTAAACTATATTAAACCAACAGACTAGAAAATTGGTCGACAGATTCTTTTCAAGAAATATAACTGCGCTATTTTCGAAAATAGAAATCTAAAAATTGTGACGAGGGGTCAAGAGGAACTGGAGATTAATAAATGCCCTTGTTTTAACTATTATATCTAGAGACTTGAAAGCTGGCACACGAGTTTTTTTTGCGAACCTAAGTTAAGCGAAAAAAAAAAGGTTTAGGATTTGCAGCGGCTTTTTAGAAAATCACAGATTGATTGTTGAACCGCAATACCAATAGACAGGAAATTAGGCCAGGATATTTATTTCATGGAACGGAGATTTAATACTAAAATTATTTGAGAAGGTCTATTTGCAAGAGTGGTTGTAATGACTTAAGTGGAAGAATCATACACGATTATTCCTATTTTAAAAACTATTGAAACTACAGACTTGAAGGTTGACCAACTGGTTCTTTTCAAGAAATAATACTGAGATATAATAACAGTTTTACGAAAATAGAAATCTTAAGTTGGTCACGAGAGGACAAGAAAAACTTGAGCTGAATAAAAATCTCCTTATTCTATTTATTATACCAACAGACTTAAAAGCTGGGACACCGGTTTTTTCTTACGAAGTAAAGATGAGCTAAATAAATGGGGGAGAGGGTCCCAGGGGTTTTCCAGAAATAAACATATTTTTTGTTCCTTAAAACCTACGTATGAGATAATTGCCCAGCTTATATTATTCAGGAAACAAAGATAAGTAACTAAAATTGTTTTGAGGAGAATGATCGATAAGGGCCTTGCAAGATTGATTGTTGATCCGCAATACCTATAAATAGGAAATTTGGTCTGAGTGCTTAGTTCATGGAACGGAGACTTATTACTAAAAGTTATTTGAGAAGATCTATTTGCAAGAGTGGTTGTAAGGGCTTAAGTGGAAGAATCATAGATGAATATTCCTGTTTTTGAATTGTTAAACTTACATACTTGAAGATTGACCGACGGGTTCTTTTCAAGAAATAATACTCCGCATACTAAATGAATAATAAATAGAATTCTAAAGTTGGTGGCGAGGGGTTTTTTCACGCAGTAAATAAAGGCGAAATAAATGGGTGAGAGAGGACCAGGGACTTTCCATAAATACACATAATTGTTGGACCTTAAAACCTACGTATGAGATAATGGCCCAACTTATTTCATTCAGGAAACAGAGATGAGTAACTAAAATTGTTTTGAGGAGAATGATCGACAAGGCCTTGCAAGGGATTAACTTGAATTAAAATACCTGTTTTTAAACTATTAAACCAACAGATTTGAAAATTGCTCGACAGTTTCTTTTCAAGAAATATGACTGCGCTAAAAAATTGGTTTTTTGAAAATAAAAATCTAAAAATTGGGACGAGGGGTCAAGAGGAACTGGAGATGAATAAATTTCCTTGTTTTAACTATTATATCTAGAGACTTGAAAGCTGGCACACGGGTTTTTTTACGAACCTATGTTAAGCGAAAAAAAGGTTTAGAGATTTGCAGCGGCCTTTTAGAAAATCACAGATTGATTGTTGAACCGCAATACCTATTTATAGGATATGGAACCGGGGTGTTTAGTTCATTGAACGGAGACTTATTACTAAAAGTAATTTTAGAAGTTCTATTTGCAAGAGTGTATTTAAGGGTTTAAATGGAAGAATCATACATAAATATTCCTATTTTTTATCTATTAAACTTACAGACTTGAAGAGTGACCGATGGGTTCTTTTCAAGAAATAATACTCCGCATACTAAATAGGTTTTACGAAAATACAAATCTAAAGTTGGTGGCGAGGGGGTCAAGAGGAATTGGAGATTAAACCTAAGGAATTGAAAGAAGGCACTCGTTTCTTTTTCACGATGTGTGCAAAAAGCGTTTTATAGATACAGGCACATTCCGGAAAATAACTTAATTGTACCGTAAAACCAACCATTGCTTGTCCTTATCGTGTAGAATTCTCTTCTTCAAATTTTCATGATGGAACACAAATTGCTACAACAAATACCAGGTTTGTGTATGCAATGCGATCAAATGGAAAAGGAGCAGGGAGAATGTTCTGCGGCGTAATGAATCTTCCGCAACCACCTACAAGGTTTTTTCCTTACGGTAAGCGAATTTTAAATGCTGCTAAACTTGTTAATGAGGATTCTATTCAAAATGCTGCGAAGGAAGCTATTTGTGAAAATGAAGGTAACAAAAATATAGCATTAGCTGTAGATGGGACATGGCAGAAGTGTGGTTACACATCCTTGAATGGTGTAGTTACTGTGACCAGCATTGATACAGGTAAGGTGATAGATGTTGATATTCTTTCGAAATATTGTGCTTGTAAAAACTTGCCTTTTTATGAAAAGGATTGTAAAAGGAACTGCGTTGGATCTAGTGGAGCGATGGAAATCCAGGGTGCATCTAAAATTTTTCAACTGCCATTATCTTTACATAATGCCCGATATATTACGTACTTAGGAGATGGGGATTGCAAAGCATTTGATGTGGTAAAAAAGAAAAACATTTATGGAAATGAATATCCAATTGAAAAAATTGGAGTGTATTGGCCATGTAATGAAGCGCAAGGGAACAAGATTACGCCGATATTAAGCTCAATTGAAAGGGCAAATTTTCTTCAGGCGGTAAGTGTTTAAGTGGGAAAAATCGTTTGACTGAACATGAAATTGATAACTTGCAGTCATACTATGGATCAGCTATTCGGAGAAATCACAGCAGTGTTCAGAATATGCGGCAATCTATCTGGGCCATTTTTCTGCGTAAGTTATCAACTGATGAATATCCTCAACATGGTTTTTGTCCCATCGGGGAAGATTCATGATGTGGATTTAAAAAGGCCGAAGCATCAGGTAAGTCTTACAAACATAAAAACAGTCTTCCGGTCGCTGTTGTTGAAGCAATGCGTCCTATATTTAGAGATCTTTCCCATCCTGATCTGTTGAAAAAATGTTTGAAAGTGCATGGAAAAACACAAAACCCGAATGAAAGTTTTCATAATGTCATTTGGTCACGTGTTCCCAAAGCAACATTTGTACAGATTAAAACACTTTCACTTGGTTTTTATAATGCTGTTTGTTCCTTTAAAGATGGTATTGTATCGAAATTAAAAATGCTTCAAAAAATGGGCGTAGAACCAGGGGAATTTTCAGTAAGTGCCATGAAACTTCTCGATAGGGAAAGACTAATGAAAGCAATTTATGCTTTTTGTGGACGCTCGTAGAAAATTAGAAAAGATAAAAGAAGAAAAAGAAAGAAAGAAGAAGATATAATATTAAGAAAAATAAGGTAAACCCGGCTACAGTGCAGGATCTTTTTGACGAGGTAAAAATTTATACAAAAGCTACTGTGTTTTCTAATTAATATATTTTTCAAGTAGTCTGTACTTTTTTTCTTTAAATATACTGTATGCATGAACTGGAGACTTTTACTGTATATTTCATACATATTGTTGTGTGTTCTTATTCTTTATGCAAATTTTTTTAAATATTTCTTTGACATTTTTCACTAATGAACACATGTCGTAACACAGAAAATGACGATTTTTATTAAATTGTGTATTCCTTTTTCTATACTTCTACTGTATGCATGTGAACTGGAAATTTTTTTACTATATATTTCATATGTATTGTGTATTTATACAAATTTTTAAGCTTTGGTGTTCAATAGTTTCTTAGTAAAAGGTTTATAAATATCTAAAAATACAATGCCTTTTCTCGTTGCCCATAGCTTGTTACATATATAAAAATACATAAATTTCATGTTCCAGAAATCGGTTTTATGTTTTTGTTGTTTTGAATATCATTTAACAAATATTTAAAGAAAATTTTTAATTCTGCTGCTGTAAAACATTGTGTTAACAGGTGAATATATAAAACACTAAAGAAACCTTTCGAAATAATGTATAATCATGTATTACCAAAGCCATATTTTCATGTATTGACACATTTTCACATGGTATTTAAGATGCTTTATAGTCAAAATTTGATGAAATCAATTTATCAGAACTGAAAATTCCTCAAAAATTGATACAAAATTTGAGTAAAATAATCAAACGCTAAAAAATACCTCAATAGCTTAAAAGTGAAAAATGCTATAAATGTATTTTCTGAGAAATCTAAATATAAGAAAAAAACTAAAAAGCCTTAAAAGTAATAGAGAATAAGCTAATCTATATATATATAAGACGCATTTGTTGTCTGTTTGTCTGTTCCCTCATAACTCGAGATCCAGACACCCAAATAACGTGAAACTTGGTACACGTACACAAAATTACACCAGAAAGGTTCTTAAATAGGTTTGGCGTTCATAATTCCTTCCAAATTTTTTAAATTTCAATTTTTAAGTGATTTTCCAGTGTTATGACGTCATATGTATTCACGTTTCTCACTAAGTGGACAATTTATACTTTACATGCAGTTTTTCAAGATTATTACATATTTTTACTGTAGCTTTGTTTATCGGTTGGAGTATTTATTCAATTTTTCTATTCTTTGATATTTAATTAGAATTATTTTTCGAATAAATAATTTTTTTAAGGATAATTCTTTCAACAACTAAAACTTTGTTTTGTTGTTTTGGCAACATTTAGGTATTATCGCGGGATGTTTATGTGCGTGATTTTGCTTGCAAATTACAACTTATTTATTTATTTCTTTAGAATGCGAAGATTATAATTTTGACAAACTAAAACTTCTCATTGATAAGGATTATATTTCAGTTCGGTTTAAATGTAGTATAGGGAGCACTTTGGATTTGGCGATTTTTCTTCGGATTTTTATCTAAATGTCACGGTGAGATATCGAATTCATTCTAAAATAAATAATACCGAAAAAAAAGTACCTTGGAGACCACTTTTAGTAACCAAAATAAAGGACTGCGCCAAGTAGCCTCCCTATACTACACTTGATCCAATAATATGGTTCTTTGCAATTTCATGTGTCTTTATTTTAACCTTTAAGGGTAAACTATTGGCTTCAGTGCATAAAATTGCCATGCAGAAAATCATACTGCCCAAGCAAAAGCAGTGCTGGTAGTAATTACATATCAAACTGGAATAGGCATCAGAGAATGAGCAAAACAGACAAATGGCTTAAATACCTGTTGAGGAAGCAGGTGGTCATAAGATAAATTATTTTTGGAACTTATGTACTATCCTGGCTATCGCCAACATTCAAAATAACTTGCCAAGTTGGCAACCCCGATTTTACATGTCATATATATATGTTGAATTTTGAGTCGTGCTTCGTTTCATATATCGCCAATAAGTTGCGGTTATATGTAATTACCTTATTTTTTCAAATTATGCTTTTGAATTGATAAAGTTAGTTCAGTTCTTTTTATGTCGGTTAATGTTAGTATTGTACTTCATTTTTTCAATTTATTTTTATGCTCGGGATATATATATACTTTGGATAATTTTTGTAGTACTTGCGTATTATTGCACAATCGCCAACGTTCAAGACAACTCGCCACTTTGGCAATTCCAACTTTGTGTGAGTTGAATAAGCAATCATGTGCTTCATTTTGTATAATGTCACCAATAGTTTGCAATAATACATAAGTACCTCTAATTCTGTACATTACTATAACATTAGACTGGCCGCAACATACCAATTTGGCGTGATTTCAGAATCATGCCAAAAATGAGTATGTTGAGGAAGCAGGTAGTGGTAAGATAAATTATTTTGGCACCTATGTGCTATCCTAACAATCGCCAACATTCAAAATAACTTACCAAGTTGGCAACCCTGATTTCGCACGTCATATATATGCTGAATTGCGAGTCATGTGCTTTGTTTCATATAATGTCGCCAAAAGGTTCGGGTTATAAGTAAATACCTTATATTTTCAAATTATGCTTTTGCATTGATAATGTTAATTCAGTTCTTTTATGTCAGTTAATGTTAGTATTGTACTTCATTTTTCAATTTATTTTTATGCTCGGGATATATATATATATACTTTGGATAATTTTTTTAGTACTTGGGTATTTTTGCACAGTCGCCAACGTTCAAAAAACTCGCCACTTTGGCAATCCCAACTTTGTATGCGTTGAATTGGCAATCATGTGCTTCATTTCCAATAGGTTGCAATAATACGTAAGTACCTTTAATTCTGTGCATTACTATAACATTAGACTGGCCGCAACATACCAATTTGGCGTGATTTCAAAATCATGCCAAAAATGAGTAGCCAACCAATATGAAATTAATATTATGAGTATTATCTTAGCCTGTTTTATATTTCCCTCCAGAGTAATCCTTAATTAATTCAATATATAATTTTTATTTTTTTATATTTTAGTACTTACATTTTTTTTTTGGTTATTATGTACTGCAAATATTTTTTGCACATTGCGATGTCTTTGACAAAATTAGTCAGTGGTATTTTTCTTAAATATGTTTTTTTATCTGTTTTTGACAATTTTTAAAATTTTGTTTGATGTCTGTCTGAAATGCAAATAGCAAAATAAATATTTTACAATATATATATATTGTGTTTGTATGAAAATGTTTATACTGATTTATTCAAAATATTGAGTCGTCTTTTATTTTTGATATCTTTTTAAGATTTAATTTTATGTTATAACTAGCTATACCCAGCTAAATGTTGCTGTTGCTCAGTCAGCTTTAAAATACTGGTACACCATAAAGTATGTCATGAAGCTTACAAAAGTAATAATACACAAGAATTCAAACAAATCTATATGCATAGAAGACGCATTTGTTGTCTGTCTGAATAAACTTTCTCTTTCACACTACATCATTTGGATAAATTTTCAAAATTTGTTTGTGTGGTTAGTAATTAATTATAATGCTATAATTTTAATTGAATAAGCAGATATTGCATTTTTATGTATAAAAATAGTTATAACTACTGTACTGTATTTTTTTTCAGTGAGTGAATATTAACGTCGCACTGTTCAGCTACATGAGGGCTTTTGGCGACGGACCACATAATTTTGAACCATGGTCAAGTGACGTGGACAACACCTGAGCTGGCACCCCCTTCTCCTAACTACCATGCCACACCAATTTAGCAGGAATATTCTACCAATACTTAGCTGGAATATTCTTTGAAATCCACTCTTCCAAGATATATGATGGCACGGGTTCTATGATGAGTATTTTAGCGGGGAAGGCAGATAGTTTTGTAGCAAATATTACATTTTCAGCTGCGAGCGTTTTCAGCAGATTGCAAAGATTATCATTTTTGTGCCCCAAAAATAGTTAATGTCAAAATTTAAGTATCTTATGTTTATGGAGACCTTAGATAACGATTTGACTATTTATTTTAAGTGAATGGTGTATATAATTAATTTTACAGTGGAATATATTTAATTAATTTATTAGCTCTAACCGATTAAATTTCTCTAAGTGGAGTATTTTGTTTATGTATGTCCCTTAATTTTCAATGTAGTGACCTAAAAAAATATTGCATGAAAAAAATTTCTGTAGATCATAATGCGGTAGATAAAGCATTAACGTGCATCGCTCTCCTACACGGCGGGTCATACAAAGCTCTAATAAAGTTTGAGCTATGAAAGTAGCTAGACATTTGCCAACTTGACTCTATTGTCAACATTTCGCTATTTTTCCCATTAAATCGCCATTGTTATTTAGGAAACGGTGTTGCTTGCGAGTATTACAATTTTCACATAAAATAAATTCAACAGAAACTTATATTAATGTATGACACTTTCAGTTATAAATTATTTACAATATTTTAAGCGTCAGAAAACTTTTAACAATGTGTTACTTTTGCTGAGCAGAGATCAGCTTAGGGAGGTATTTTCAAAAATCAACCCTCAAGAGTTTTACGGGGAGTTATAAACATAAAAAAAAAATCCTTTTTATCAGCTATTAGATCTACAGACTTAAAATTTAACAAAGGTATTTTTTCTTTCTTTTTTTTTCTTCAGCTGAGATATGTGAAAAGCTTTTTTTTGTTTAATTTGCAATTCACTTAAAAATTAACTCATTAAAAACTTCTTTATCCTTCAATCTGTGTTGTTTAACTTTTCAGTTCACCCGTGCGAAGAACGGGTATACCAGCTAGTATTTAATAAAATAGAGCAAATACATGTTGTAATTCATTATTTTTGTGATCAAGTGCTGTTTTACACTAAAAATGCAATTATCTCAAAATGGTTGTTTTCAAACTGCGTATACATTTTCTCAGAATTTACGGAATGAGTGCTCATGCAATTTTTACTGCACATAAATAATATGTAACTCTATATACTAAGGTTATTTTTTTGGAGATTTTCCTGAAATATTTTGCTGAAAAGCAGTTATCGTAAAAAATTTGACAGTTTTCAAAAATTTGAAAGTGATACTTTTACGACGAAGTTTTTTGAAAAAGTAAACAATATATTTTAAATATATTTACCAGTATTTAAATAAAAAAGCATAATTAATATACAGACGAAATTTGAAGTTTATATATTTAGGAGTTTCTGAGAAACTGGTTCCTAAAATGGCTCAATTTAACATTGCCGGTGTAGGCGCTAACGACTTCCCTTAAACCTACATACTTGAACATTGACCGCCATGTTGTTTTCAAGAAAAAATGATGCGCTACAAAATTGATTTTATGAAAATAGAAATCTAAAGTTTGTGACGAGGGGTCAAGAGGACCTGAAGATGAATAAATTCCCTTGTTTTAACTATTATATCTATAGACTTGAAAGCTGCCACACGGGGTTTTTTTACGAACCTAAGTTAAGCGAAAAAAAGGTTTAGAGATTTGCAGCGGCTTTTTAGAAAATCACATATTGATTGTTGAACCGCAAGACCTATTGATAGGAAATTTGGCCTGAGTGCTTAGTTCATGGAACGGAGATTTATTACTAAAAGTTATTTGAGAAGATCTATTTGCAAGAGTGGTTGTAAGGGCTTAAGTGGAAGAATCATAGATGAATATTCCTGTTTTTGATCTGTTAAACTTACAGACTTGACGATTGACCGACGAGTTCTTTTCAAGAAATAATACTCCGCTTACTAAATGAGTTTTACGAAAATAGATTTCTAAAGTTGGTGGCGAGAAGTCAAGAGGGATGGGAGATTAAACATAGAGACTTCAAAGCAGGCACTCGCTTTTTTTTTACGATGTGCAAAAAAAAGCGTTTTATTGTTACAGGCACGTTCCAGAAAATGACATAATTGTACCGTAAAACCTACATATGGTAAAATGGACCGACATAGTTCATTAAATGAACAGACATAAGTTACTAGGGTGCTTGAAAGCTGCCACACGTGTTTTTTTTCACGCAGTAAATAAAGACGAAATAAATGGGTGAGAGAGGACCGAGGACTTTCCATAAATAAAAATACTTGTTACACCTTAAAACTTACATATGAGACGATGGTCCAGCATATTTCATTCAGGAAAGAGAAATAAGTAACTAAAATTGTTGTGAGGAGAATGATCGATAAGGGAATTGCAAGGGATTAACTTCAGTGAAAAAAATATAAATATATTTGATTTCAAACTATTTAACCAACAGACTTGAACATTGATCGACATGTTCTTTTCAAGATATATTACTGTGCTACAAAATTGGTTCTACGAAAATAGAAACCTAAAGTTTGCGACGAGGCTCAAGAGGAACTGGAGGTGAATAAATTCCCTTGTCTTAACTGCTATATCTAGAGACTTGAAAGCTGGCACACGGGGTTTTTTAACGAACCTAAGTTGCACGAAAAAATAGATTACAGATTTGCAAGGGCATTCCCGAAAATCACAGATGGATTGTTGAGCCGAAATACCAATAGACAGGAAATTAGGCCGGGATATTTAGTTCCTGGGACGGAGATTTATTATTCAAAGTGATTTGAAAAGTTCTATTTGCAAGACTGGTTGTAAGGACTTAAGTGGAAGAATCATACACGAATATTCCTCTTTTTGAAATACTAAAACTACAGACTTGAAGATTGACCAACTGATTCTTTTCAAGAAATAAAACTGGGATACAAAAACAGTTTCACGAAAATAGAAATCTTAATTTGGTGACGAAAGGTCCAAAAAAATTGAGCTGAATAAATCTCCTTGTATTATTTATTATTCCTACAGACTTCAAAGCTGAGACACAGGTTTGTTCCTACGAAGTAAATTTTAGCTAAATAAATGGGTGAGTAGGTCCCAGGGGTTTTCCAAAAATAAACATAATTGTTGTACCTTAAAACCTACGTATGAGATGATGGCCCGGCTTATTTCATTCAGGAAACAGAGATGAGTAACTAAAATTGTTTTGTAGAGAATGATCGACAAGGGCCTTGCAATTGATTAACTTGAATTAAAAATATATAAATATATCTGTTATTAAACTATATTAAACCAACAGACTAGAAAATTGGTCGACAGATTCTTTTCAAGAAATATAACTGCGCTATTTTCGAAAATAGAAATCTAAAAATTGTGACGAGGGGTCAAGTGGAACTGGAGATTAATAAATGCCCTTGTTTTAACTATTATATCTAGAGACTTGAAAGCTGGCACACGAGTTTTTTTTTACGAACCTAAGTTAAGCGAAAAAAAAGGTTTAGGGATTTGCAGCGGCTTTTTAGAAAATCACAGATTGACTGTTGAACCGCAATACCAATAGACAGGAAATTAGGCCAGGATATTTATTTCATGGAACGGAGATTTATTACTAAAATTAATTTGAAAAGGTCTATTTGCAAGAGTGGTTGTAATGACTTAAGTGGAAGAATCATACACGATTATTCCTATTTTAAAAACTATTGAAACTTCAGACTTGAAGATTGACCAACTGGTTCTTTTCAAGAAATAATACTGAGATATAATAACAGTTTTACGAAAATAGAAATCTTAAGTTGGTGACGAGAGGACAAGAAAAACTTGAGCTGAATAAAAATCTCCTTATTCTATTTATTATACCAACAGACTTAAAAGCTGGGACACCGGTTTTTTCTTACGAAGTAAAGATGAGCTAAATAAATGGGGGAGAGGGTCCCAGGGGGTTTTCCAGAAATAAACATATTTTTTGTTCCTTAAAACCTACGTATGAGATAATTGCCCAGCTTATATTATTCAGGAAACAAAGATAAGTAACTAAAATTGTTTTGAGGAGAATGATCGATAAGGGCCTTGCAAGATTGATTGTTGATCCGCAATACCTATAAATAGGAAATTTGGTCTGAGTGCTTAGTTCATGGAACGGAGACTTATTACTAAAAGTTCTTTGAGAAGATCTATTTGCAAGAGTGGTTGTAAGGGCTTAAGTGGAAGAATCATAGATGAATATTCCTGTTTTTGAATTGTTAAACTTACATACTTGAAGATTGACCGACGGGTTCTTTTCAAGAAATAATACTCCGCATACTAAATGAATAATAAATAGAATTCTAAAGTTGGTGGCGAGGGGTTTTTTCACGCAGTAAATAAAGGCGAAATAAATGGGTGAGAGAGGACCAGGGACTTTCCATAAATACACATAATTGTTGGACCTTAAAACCTACGTATGAGATAATGGCCCAACTTATTTCATTCAGGAAACAGAGATGAGTAACTAAAATTGTTTTGAGGAGAATGATCGACAAGGCCTTGCAAGGGATTAACTTGAATTAAAATACCTGTTTTTAAACTATTAAACCAACAGATTTGAAAATTGCTCGACAGTTTCTTTTCAAGAAATATGACTGCGCTAAAAATTGGTTTTTTGAAAATAAAAATCTAAAAATCGGGACGAGGGGTCAAGAGGAACTGGAGATGAATAAATTTCCTTGTTTTAACTATTATATCTAGAGACTTGAAAGCTGGCACACGGGTTTTTTACGAACCTAAGTTAAGCGAAAAATGTTTTAGAGATTTGCAGCGGCTTTTTAGAAAATCACAGATTGATTGTTGAACCGCAATACCTATTTATAGGATATGGAACCGGGGTGTTTAGTTCATTGAACGGAGACTTATTACTAAAAGTAATTTTAGAAGTTCTATTTGCAAGAGTGGATTTAAGGGTTTAAATGGAAGAATCATAGATCAATATTCCTACTTTTTATCTATTAAACTTACAGACTTGAAGAGTGACCGATGGATTCTTTTCAAGAAATAATACTCCGCATACTAAAAGAGTTTTACGAAAATACAAATCTAAAGTTGGTAGCGAGGGGGTCAAGAGGAATTGGAGATTAAACCTAAGGAATTGAAAGAAGGCACTCGTTTCTTTTTCACGATGTGTGCAAAAAGCGTTTTATAGTTACAGGCACATTCCGGAAAATAACTTAATTGTACCGTAAAACCAACCATTGCTTGTCCTTATCGTGTAGAATTCTCTTCTTCAAATTTTCATGAAGGAACACAAATTGCTACAACAAATACCAGGTTTGTGTATGCAATGCGATCAAATGGAAAAGGAGCAGGGAGAATGTTCTGCGGCGTAATGAATCTTCCGCAACCACCTACAAGGTTTTTTCCTTACGGTAAGCGAATTTTAAATGCTGCTAAACTTGTTAATGAGGATTCTATTCAAAATGCTGCGAAGGAAGCTATTTGTGAAAATGAAGGTAACAAAAATATAGCATTAGCTGTAGATGGGACATGGCAGAAGTGTGGTTACACATCCTTGAATGGTGTAGTTACTGTGACCAGCATTGATACAGGTAAGGTGATAGATGTTGATATTCTTTCGAAATATTGTGCTTGTAAAAACTTGCCTTTTTATGAAAAGGATTGTAAAAGGAACTGCGTTGGATCTAGTGGAGCGATGGAAATCCAGGGTGCATCTAAAATTTTTCAACTGCCATTATCTTTACATAATGCCCGATATATTACGTACTTAGGAGATGGGGATTGCAAAGCATTTGATGTGGTAAAAAAGAAAAACATTTATGGAAATGAATATCCAATTGAAAAATTGGAGTGTATTGGCCATGTAATGAAGCGCAAGGGAACAAGATTACGCCGATATTAAGCTCAATTGAAAGGGCAAATTTTCTTCAGGCGGTAAGTGTTTAAGTGGGAAAAATCGTTTGACTGAACATGAAATTGATAACTTGCAGTCATACTATGGATCAGCTATTCGGAGAAATCACAGCAGTGTTCAGAATATGCGGCAATCTATCTGGGCCATTTTTCTGCGTAAGTTATCAACTGATGAATATCCTCAACATGGTTTTTGTCCCATCGGGGAAGATTCATGATGTGGATTTAAAAAGGCTGAAGCATCAGGTAAGTCTTACAAACATAAAAACAGTCTTCCGGTCTCTGTTGTTGAAGCAATGCGTCCTATATTTAGAGATCTTTTCCATCCTGATCGGTTGAAAAAATGTTTGAAAGTGCATGGAAAAACACAAAACCCGAATGAAAGTTTTCATAATGTCATTTGGTCACGTGTTCCCAAAGCAACATTTGTACAGATTAAAACACTTTCACTTGGTTTTTATAATGCTGTTTGTTCCTTTAAAGATGGTATTGTATCGAAATTAAAAATGCTTCAAAAAATGAGCTTAGAACCAGGGGAATTTTCAGTAAGTGCCATGAAACTTCTCGATAGGGAAAGACTAATGAAAGCAATTTATGCTTTTTGTGGACGCTCGTAGAAAATTAGAAAAGATAAAAGAAGAAAAAGAAAGAAAGAAGAAGATATAATATTAAGAAAAATAAGGTAAACCCGGCTACAGTGCAGGATCTTTTTGACGAGGTAAAAATTTATACAAAAGCTACTGTGTTTTCTAATTAATATATTTTTCAAGTAGTCTGTACTTTTTTCTTTAAATATACTGTATGCATGAACTGGAGACTTTTACTGTATATTTCATACATATTCTTGTGTGTTCTTATTCTTTATGCAAAATTTTTTAAATATTTCTTTGACATTTTTCACTAATGAACACATGTCGTAACACAGAAAATGACGATTTTTATTAAATTGTGTATTCTTTTTTTGTATACTTCTACTGTATGCATGTGAACTGGAAATTTTTTTTTTACTATATATTTCATATGTATTGTATATTTATACAAATTTTTAAGCTTTGGTGTTCAATAGTTTCTTAGTAAAAGGTTTATAAATATCTAAAAATACAATGCCTTTTCTCGTTGCCCATAGCTTGTTACATATATAAAAATACATAAATTTCATGTTCCAGAAATCTGTTTTTATGTTTTTGTTGTTTTGAATATCATTTAACAAATATTTAAAGAAAATTTTTAATTCTGCTGCTGTAAAACATTGTGTTAACAGGTGAATATATAAAACACTAATGAAACTTTTCGAAATAATGTATAATCATGTATTACCAAAGCCATATTTTCATGTATTGACACATTTTCACATGGTATTTAAGATGCTTTATAGTCAAAATTTCATAGAATTAATTTATCAGAACTGAAAATTCCTCAAAAATTGATACATAATTTGAGTAAAATAATCAAACGCTAAAAAATACCTCAATAGCTTAAAAGTGAAAAATGCTATAAATGTATTTTCTGAGAAATCTAAATATAAGAAAAAACTAAAAAGCCTTAAAAGTAATAGAGAATAAGCTAATCTATATATATATAAGACGCATTTGTTGTCTGTTTGTCTGTTCCCTCATAACTCGAGACACCCAAATAACGTGAAACTTGGTACACGTACACAAAATTACACCAGAAAGGTTCTTAAATAGGTTTGGCGTTCATAATTCCTTCCAAATTTTTTAAATTTCAATTTTTAAGTGATTTTCCAGTGTTATGACGTCATATGTAGTCACGTTTCTCACTAAGTGGACAATTTATACTTTACATGCAGTTTTTCAAGATTATTACATATTTTTACTGTAGCTTTGTTTATCGGTTGGAGTATTTATTCAATTTTTCTATTCTTTGATATTTAATTAGAATTATTTTTCGAATAAATAATTTTTTTAAGGATAATTCTTTCAACAACTAAAACTTTGTTTTGTTGTTTTGGCAACATTTAGGTATTATCGCGGGATGTTTATGTGCGTGATTTTGCTTGCAAATTACAACTTATTTATTTATTTCTTTAGAATGCGAAGATTATAATTTTGACAAACTAAAACTTCTCATTGATAAGGATTATATTTCAGTTCGGTTTAAATGTAGTATAGGGAGCACTTTGGATTTGGCGATTTTTCTTCGGATTTTTATCTAAATGTCACGGTGAGATATCGAATTCATTCTAAAATAAATAATACCGAAAAAAGTACCTTGGAGACCACTTTTAGTAACCAAAATAAAGGACTGCGCCAAGTAGCCTCCCTATACTACACTTGATCCAATAATATGGTTCTTTGCAATTTCATGTGTCTTTATTTTAACCTTTAAGGGTAAACTATTGGCTTCAGTGCATAAAATTGCCATGCAGAAAATCATACTGCCCAAGCAAAAGCAGTGCTGGTAGTAATTACATATCAAACTGGAATAGGCATCAGAGAATGAGCAAAACAGACAAATGGCTTAAATACCTGTTGAGGAAGCAGGTGGTCATAAGATAAATTATTTTTGGAACTTATGTACTATCCTGGCTATCGCCAACATTCAAAATAACTTGCCAAGTTGGCAACCCCGATTTTACATGTCATATATATATGTTGAATTTTGAGTCGTGCTTCGTTTCATATATCGCCAATAAGTTGCGGTTATATGTAATTACCTTATTTTTCAAATTATGCTTTTGAATTGATAAAGTTAGTTCAGTTCTTTTTATGTCGGTTAATGTTAGTATTGTACTTCATTTTTCAATTTATTTTTATGCTCGGGATATATATATACTTTGGATAATTTTTGTAGTACTTGCGTATTATTGCACAATCGCCAACGTTCAAGACAACTCGCCACTTTGGCAATTCCAACTTTGTGTGAGTTGAATAAGCAATCATGTGCTTCATTTTGTATAATGTCACCAATAGTTTGCAATAATACATAAGTACCTCTAATTCTGTACATTACTATAACATTAGACTGGCCGCAACATACCAATTTGGCGGGATTTCAGAATCATGCCAAAAATGAGTATGTTGAGGAAGCAGGTAGTGGTAAGATAAATTATTTTGGCACCTATGTGCTATCCTAACAATCGCCAACATTCAAAATAACTTACCAAGTTGGCAACCCTGATTTCGCACGTCATATATATGCTGAATTGCGAGTCATGTGCTTTGTTTCATATAATGTCGCCAAAAGGTTCGGGTTATAAGTAAATACCTTATATTTTCAAATTATGCTTTTGCATTGATAATGTTAATTCAGTTCTTTTTATGTCAGTTAATGTTAGTATTGTACTTCATTTTTCAATTTATTTTTATGCTCGGGATATATATATATATACTTTGGATAATTTTTTTTTAGTACTTGGGTATTTTTGCACAGTCGCCAACGTTCAAAAACTCGCCACTTTGGCAATCCCAACTTTGTATGCGTTGAATTGGCAATCATGTGCTTCATTTCCAATAGGTTGCAATAATACGTAAGTACCTTTAATTCTGTGCATTACTATAACATTAGACTGGCCGCAACATACCAATTTGGCGTGATTTCAAAATCATGCCAAAAATGAGTACCAACCAATATGAAATTAATATTATGAGTATTATCTTAGCCTGTTTTATATTTCCCTCCAGAGTAATCCTTAATTAATTCAATATATAATTTTTATTTTTTATATTTTAGTACTTACATTTTTTTTGGTTATTATGTACTGCAAATATTTTTTTGCACATTGCGATGTCTTTGACAAAATTAGTCAGTGGTATTTTTCTTAAATATGTTTTTTTTTTATCTGTTTTTGACAATTTTTAAAATTTTGTTTGATGTCTGTCTGAAATGCAAATAGCAAAATAAATATTTTACAATATATATATATTGTGTTTGTATGAAAATTTTTTTACTGATTTATTCAAAATATTGAGTCGTCTTTTATTTTTGATATCTTTTTAAGATTTAATTTTATGTTATAACTAGCTATACCCAGCTAAATGTTGCTGTTGCTCAGTCAGCTTTAAAATACTGGTACACCATAAAGTATGTCATGAAGCTTACAAAAGTAATAATACACAAGAATTCAAACAAATCTATATGCATAGAAGACGCATTTGTTGTCTGTCTGAATAAACTTTCTCTTTCACACTACATCATTTGGATAAATTTTCAAAATTTGTTTGTGTGGTTAGTAATTAATTATAATGCTATAATTTTAATTGAATAAGCAGATATTGCATTTTTATGTATAAAAATAGTTATAACTACTGTACTGTATTTTTTCAGTGAGTGAATATTAACGTCGCACTGTTCAGCTACATGAGGGCTTTTGGCGACGGACCACATAATTTTGAACCATGGTCAAGTGACGTGGACAACACCTGAGCTGGCACCCCCCCTTCTCCTAACTACCATGCCACACCAATTTAGCAGGAATATTCTACCAATACTTAGCTGGAATATTCTTTGAAATCCACTCTTCCAAGATATATGATGGCACGGGTTCTATGATGAGTATTTTAGCGGGGAAGGCAAATAGTTTTGTAGCAAATATTACATTTTCAGCTGCGAGCGTTTTCAGCAGATTGCAAAGATTATCATTTTTGTGCCCCAAAAATAGTTAATGTCAAAATTTAAGTATCTTATGTTTATGGAGACCTTAGATAACGATTTGACTATTTATTTTAAGTGAATGGTGTATATAATTAATTTTACAGTGGAATATATTTAATTAATTTATTAGCTCTAACCGATTAAATTTCCCTAAGTGGAGTATTTTGTTTATGTATGTCCCTTAATTTTCAATGTAGTGACCTAAAAAATATTGCATGAAAAAAAAATTTCTGTAGATCATAATGCGGTAGATAAAGCATTAACGTGCATCGCTCTCCTACACGGCGGGTCATACAAAGCTCTAATAAAGTTTGAGCTATGAAAGTAGCTAGACATTTGCCAACTTGACTCTATTGTCAACATTTCGCTATTTTTCCCATTAAATCGCCATTGTTATTTAGGAAACGGTGTTGCTTGCGAGTATTACAATTTTCACATAAAATAAATTCAACAGAAACTTATATTAATGTATGACACTTTCAGTTATAAATTATTTACAATATTTTAAGCGTCAGAAAACTTTTAACAATGTGTTACTTTTGCTGAGCAGAGATCAGCTTAGGGAGGTATTTTCAAAAATCAACCCTCAAGAGTTTTACGGGAGTTATAAAACAAAAAAAAAAATCCTTTTTTATCAGCTATTAGATCTACAGACTTAAAATTTAACAAAGGTATTTTTTTTCTTTTTTTTTTCTTCAGCTGAGATATGTGAAAAGCTTTTTTTTTTGTTTAATTTGCAATTCACTTAAAATTAACTCATTAAAAACTTCTTTATCCTTCAATCTGTGTTGTTTAACTTTTCAGTTCACCCGTGCGAAGAACGGGTATACCAGCTAGTATTTAATAAAATAGAGCAAATACATGTTGTAATTCATTATTTTTGTGATCAAGTGCTGTTTTACACTAAAAATGCAATTATCTCAAAATGGTTGTTTTCAAACTGCGTATACATTTTCTCAGAATTTACGGAATGAGTGCTCATGCAATTTTTACTGCACATAAATAATATATAACTCTATATACTAAGGTTATTTTTTGGAGATTTTCCTGAAATATTTTGCTGAAAAGCAGTTATCGTAAAAATTTGACAGTTTTCAAAAATTTGAAAGTGATACTTTTACGACAAAATTTTTTGAAAAAAGTAAACAATATATTTTAAATATATTTACCAGTATTTAAATAAAAAAGCATAATTAATATACAGACGAAATTTGAAGTTTATATATTTAGGAGTTTCTGAGAAACTGGTTCCTAAAATGGCTCAATTTAACATTGCCGGTATAGGCGCTACCGACTTCCTTAAACCTACATACTTGAAAATTGACCGACAGGTTGTTTTCAAGAAAAAAAAATGCGCTACAAAATTGATTTTATGAAAATAGAAATCTAAAGTTTGTGACGAGGGGTCAAGAGGAACTGGAGATGAATAAATTCCCTTGTTTTAACTATTATATCTAGAGACTTGAAAGCTGGCACACGGGGTTTTTTTACGAACCTAAGTTAAGCGAAAAAAAGGTTTAGAGATTTGCAGCGGCTTTTTAGAAAATCACAGATTGATTGTTGAACCGCAATACCTATAGATAGGAAATTTGGCCTGAGTGCTTAGTTCATGGAACGGAGACTTATTACTAAAAGTTATTTGAGAAGATCTATTTGCAAGAGTGGTTGTAAGGGCTTAAGTGGAAGAATCATAGATGAATATTCCTGTTTTTGAACTAACTGTTAAACTTACAGTTTTGAAGATTGACCGACGAGTTCTTTTCAAGAAATAATACTCCGCTTACTAAATGAGTTTTACGAAAATAGATTTCTAAAGTTGGTAGCGAGGGGTCAAGAGGGATGGGAGATTAAACATAGAGACTTGAAAGCAGGCACTCGTTTTTTTACGATGTGCAAAAAAAAAAAGTGTTTTACTGTTACAGACACGTTCCAGAAAATGACATAATTGTACCGTATAACCTACAGATGGTAAAATGGACCGACATAGTTCATTAAATGAACAGACATAAGTTACTAGGGTGCTTGAAAGCTGCCACACGTGTTTTTTTTCACGCAGTAAATAAAGACGAAATAAATGGGTGAGAGAGGACCGAGGACTTTCCATAAATAAACATAATTGTTACACCTTAAAACCTACATATGAGAAGATGGTCCGGCATATTTCATTCAAGAAAGAGAGATAAGTAACTATAAAAGTGTTTTGAGGAGAATGTTCGACAAGGTGCTTGCAAGGGATCAACTTCAGTGAAAAATATAAATATATTTGATTGTAAACTATTTAACCAACAGACTTGAAGATTGATCGACATGTTCTTTTCAAGATATATTACTGCCTACAAAATTGGTTTTACGAAAATAGAAACCTAAAGTTTTTGACGAGGGTCAAGAGGAACTGGAGGTGAATAAATTCCCTTGTCTTAACTGCTATATCTAGAGACTTGAAAGCTGGCACACGGGGTTTTTACGAACCTAAGTTGAACGAAAAAATAGGTTACAGATTTGCAAGAGCATTCCAGAAAATCACAGATTGATTGATGAGCCGAAATACCAATAGACAGAGGAAATTAGGCCGGTATATTTAGTTCCTGGAACGGAGATTTATTACTCAAAGTGATTTGAAAAGTTCTTCTTGCAAGAGTGATTGTAAGGACTTAAGTGGAAGAATCATACACGAATATTCGTATTTTTGAACTATTAAAACTACTGACTTGTAGATTGACCAACTGGTGATTTTCAAGAAATAATACTGGGATACAAAGACAGTTTTACGAAAATAGAAGTCTTAAGTTGGTGACGAGAGGTCCAAAAAAAAATTGAGCTGAATAAATCTCCTTGTATTATTTATTATTCCTACAGACTTCAAATGCTGAGACACAGGTTTGTTCCTACGAAGTAAATTTTAGCTAAATAAATGGGTGAGTAGGTCCCAGGGGTTTTCAAAAATAAACATAATTGTTGTACCTTAAAACCTACGTATGAGATGATGGCCCGGCTTATTTCATTCAGGAAACAGAGATGAGTAACTAAAATTGTTTTTGTAGAGAATGATCGACAAGGGCCTTGCAATTGATTAACTTGAATTAAAAATATATAAATATATCTGTTGTTAAACTATATTAAACCAACAGACTAGAAAATTGGTCGACAGATTCTTTTCAAGAAATATAACTGCGCTATTTTCGAAAATAGAAATCTAAAAATTGTGACGAGGGGTCAAGAGGAACTGGAGATTAATAAATGCCCTTGTTTTAACTATTATATCTAGAGACTTGAAAGCTGGCACACGATTTTTTTTTTTTTTGCGAACCTAAGTTAAGCGAAAAAAAGGTTTAGGGATTTGCAGCGGCTTTTTAGAAAATCACAGATTGATTGTTGAACCGCAATACCAATAGACAGGAAATTAGGCCAGGATATTTATTTCATGGAACGGAGATTTAATACTAAAATTATTTGAGAAGGTCTATTTGCAAGAGTGGTTGTAATGACTTAAGTGGAAGAATCATACACGATTATTCCTATTTTAAAAACTATTGAAACTACAGACTTGAAGGTTGACCAACTGGTTCTTTTCAAGAAATAATACTGAGATATAATAACAGTTTTACGAAAATAGAAATCTTAAGTTGGTCACGAGAGGACAAGAAAAACTTGAGCTGAATAAAAATCTCCTTATTCTATTTACTATACCAACAGACTTAAAAGCTGGGACACCGGTTTTTCTTACGAAGTAAAGATGAGCTAAATAAATGGGGAGAGGGTCCCAGGGGGTTTTCAGAAATAAACATATTTGTTGTTCCTTAAAACCTACGTATGAGATAATTGCCCAGCTTATATCATTCAGGAAACAGAGATAAGTAACTAAAATTGTTTTGAGGAGAATGATCGACAAGGGCCTTGCAAGATTGATTGTTGATCCGCAATACCTATAAATAGGAAATTTGGTCTGAGTGCTTAGTTCATGGAACGGAGACTTATTACTAAAAGTTCTTTGAGAAGATCTATTTGCAAGAGTGTTTGTAAGGGCTTAAGTGGAAGAATCATAGATGAATATTCCTGTTTTTGAACTGTTAAACTTACATACTTGAAGAATGACCGACGGGTTCTTTTCAAGAAATAATACTCCGCATACTAATTGAATAATAAATAGAATTCTAAAGTTGGTGGCGAGGGGTTTTTTCACGCAGTAAATAAAGGCGAAATAAATGGGTGAGAGAGGATCAGGGTCTTTCCATAAATACACATAATTGTTGGACCTTAAAACCTACGTATGCGTGATGGCCCAACTTATTTCATTTAGGAAACAGAGATGAGTAACTAAAAATGTTTTGAGGAGAATGATCGACAAGGCCTTGCAAGGGATTAACTTGAATTAAAATATCTGTTTTTAAACTATTAAACCAACAGATTTGAAAATTGCTCGACAGTTTCTTTTCAAGAAATATGACTGCGCTAAAAATTGGTTTTTTGAAAATAAAAATCTAAAAATCAGGACGAGGGTCAAGAGGAACTGGAGATGAATAAATTTCCTTGTTTTAACTATTATATCTAGAGACTTGAAAGCTGGCACACGGGTTTTTTTACGAACCTAAGTTAAGCGAAAAAAAGGTTTAGAGATTTGCAGCGGCTTTTTAGAAAATCACAGATTGATTGTTGAACCGCAATACCTATTTATAGGATATGGAACCGGGGTGTTTAGTTCATTGAACGGAGACTTATTACTAAAAGTAATTTTAGAAGTTCTATTTGCAAGAGTGGATTTAAGGGTTTAAATGGAAGAATCATAGATCAATATTCCTACTTTTTATCTATTAAACTTACAGACTTGAAGAGTGACCGATGGATTCTTTTCAAGAAATAATACTCCGCATACTAAAAGAGTTTTACGAAAATACAAATCTAAAGTTGGTAGCGAGGGGGTCAAGAGGAATTGGAAATTAAACCTAAGGAATTGAAAGAAGGCACTCGTTTCTTTTTCACGATGTGCGACAAAAAGCGTTTTATAGTTACAGGCACGTTCCAGAAAATAACATAATTGTACAGTAAAACCAACCATTGCTTGTCCATATCGTGTAGAATTATCTTCTTCAAATTTTCATGAAGGAACACAAATTGCTACAATAAATACCAGGTTTGTGTATGATATGCGTTCAATTGGAAAAGGAGCAGGGAGAATGTTCTGCGGCGTAATGAATCTTTCGCAACCACCAACAAGGTTTTTTCTTTACGGTAAGCGAATTTTAATTGCTGCTAAACTTGTTTATGAGAAGTCAATTCAAAATGCTGCGAAGGAAGCTATTTTTGAAAATGAAGGTAACAAAATATAGCAGTAGCTGTAGATGGGACATGGCAGAAGTGTGGTTACACATCCTTGAATGGTGTAGTTACTGTGACCAGCATTGATACAGGTAAGGTGATAGATGTTGATATTCTTTCGAAATATTGCGCTTGTAAAAACTTGCCTTTTTATGAAAAGGATTGTAAAAGGAACTACGTTGGATCTAGTGGAGCGATGGAAATCCAGAGTGCATCTAAAATTTTTCAACTGCCATTATCTTTACATAATGCGCTATATATTACGTACTTAGGAGATGGGGATTGCAAAGCATTTGATGTGGTAAAAAGAAAAACATTTATGGAAATGAATATCCAATTGAAAAATTGGAGTGTATTAGCCATGTAATGAAGCGCAAGGGAACAAGATTACGCCGATATTAAGCTCAATTGAAAGGGCAAATTTTCTTCAGGCGGTAAGTGTTTAAGTGGGAAAAATCGTTTGACTGAACATGAAATTGATAACTTGCAGTCATACTATGGATCAGCTATTCGGAGAAATCACAGCAGTGTTCAGAATATGCGGCAATCTATCTGGGCCATTTTTCTGCGTAAGTTATCAACTGATGAATATCCTCAACATGGTTTTTGCCCCATCGGGAAGATTCATGATGTGGATTTAAAAGGCTGAAGCATCAGGTAAGTCTTACAAACATAAAAACAGTCTTCCGGTCGCTGTTGTTGAAGCAATGCGTCCTATATTTAGAGATCTTTCCCATCCTGATCTGTTGAAAAAATGTTTGAAAGTGCATGGAAAAACACAAAACCCGAATGAAAGTTTTCATAATGTCATTTGGTCACATGTTCCCAAAGCAACATTTGTACAGATTGAAACACTTTCACTTGGTTTTTATAATGCTGCTTGTTCCTTTAAAGATGGTATTGTATCGAAATTAAAAATGCTTCAAAAAATGGGCGTAGAACCAGGGGGAATTTTCAGTAAGTGCCATGAAACTTCTCGATAGGGAAAGACTAATGAAAGCAATTTATGCTTTTGTGGACGCTCGAAGAAAATTAGAAAAGATAAAAGAAGAAAAAGAAAGAAAGAGGAAGATATAATATTAAGAAAAATAAGGTAAACCCGGCTACAGTGCAGGATCTTTTTGACGAGGTAAAAATTTATACAAAAGCTACTGTGTTTTCTAATTAATATATTTTTCAAGTAGTCTGTTCTTTTTTCTTTAAATCTACTGTATGCATGAACTGGAGACTTTTACTGTATATTTCATACATATTGTTGTGTGTTCTTATTCTTTATGCAAATTTTTTTTTTAAATATTTCTTTGACATTTTTCACTAATGAACACATGTCGTAACACAGAAAATGACGATTTTATTAAATTGTGTATTCTTTTTTGTATACTTCTACTGTATGCATGTGAACTGGAAATTTTTTTTACTATATATTTCATATGTATTGTGTATTTATACAAATTTTTAAGCTTTGCTGTTCAATAGTTTCTTAGTAAAAAGGTTTATAAATATCTAAAAATACAATGCCTTTTCTCGTTGCCCATAGCTTGTTACATATATAAAAATACATAAATTTCATGTTCAGAAATCGGTTTTATGTTTTTGTTGTTTTGAATATCATTTAACAAATATTTAAAG
>BMAU01016972.1:0-276745 GCA_019973935.1 Trichonephila clavipes
TTTTCCAAAGTATTTTCACTATTTTAAGCGTTCATTACACAAAACTTTTAACAATGTGTTACTTTTGCTGAGCAGAGATCAGCTTAGGAAGGTACTTTCAAAAATCAACCCTCAAGAGTGTTACGGGGAGTTATAAATAAAAAAAAATCCTTTTTATCAGCTATTAGACCTACATACTTAAAATTTAACAAAGGTGTTTTATTTCTCTCTATTTTTGTTACCTGAGTTACGCCAAAAGCTTTTTTTGTTTAATTTGCAATTCACGTAAAATTAACTCATTAAAAACTTCTTTATCCTTCAATCTGTGCTGTTTAATTTTTCAGTTCACCCGTGCGAAGAACGGGTATACCAGCTAGTAGATAATATTTTACGAATTAGTTCAGTGCTTCTCAAACTTTCAATATTCGTGACCCAATATTCAATCATACTTTTCATCGCGCCCCCCTTCCCTACAATAACAATGTATTTATTTAATTCAATAATAACATACTTTGACACTAAAGCTACAATGCGACTTTAACCTCTTAAGGCGTATATAAGCGTCTCGCTCAGCTAGTACGTTAATTGACTGGGATGTTTATATAGGTCTTTCCGATCTTTTCTGTGCACTTTTATTCACAAAATTATTTCGAAGGCTTTGGAATGCAATAAAATGCTCTTGACAGTGTTTCCAAAGTATTTACTTATTTCAGAGGATTTGCTTAGTTTTTCCTCTTTTCTATCCCTCCCCCAATACACCTTATACTCGCCTACACGTCAAACTGTGGCATTGATGAGAGAATTGGGTAGTTTTTAATCGGCATTTTAGGGATTAATTATAAACCTTACAGAAATTATCAAGATATATGTTCAATTTTATACATAACTATATTAATGACAAGCCCGTGGAATCAATGGTATTTATTAAACTTGTTCTTAACTTAGAATTGTAAAATGATTTATCAAATACATTGTGCAGTACTGATACATTTACAAGTGTATTATATCAGTGTAAATGTGTACTTTATTTTTTATTACGTCAGTATATATTGCTTATTTACTTTCAGTAAATTAATAATTTTTTTAAAAAAATAATCTTTTGTTTTCGAATTTGCAATACGCACGCGCCCCCCTTCTAGAGTTATCACGGCCCCTTAGGGGGCGCGCCCCACAGTTTGAGAAACGCTGAATTAGTTGTTCACGAACACTCAACTGTATCTAAAAAAGAGACTGAGTTAAGTATAATTAATGATTCAGAAATTTCTTAAATTGTGTGTGTATGTGCCTAAAAATGTTGTTTCTTTTAGAATTTTATGTATTACATGCATTTTTTAATTGCACTTGGGATTGAAAAAATTTTCTTCAATGATTACCAATATTCTGCGGTTGGAGAATAATTCAACAAAGTGAAAAGAATTTGTTTCTGAATTACAAAGGATAAGAAGAGAAAAAGAAACATCTGAAAAAAATTATAAAAAACTAACTCTTTGATTTCATAAATTTATCAGCATAAAATATTTATATGTTTATTTCAAATCCATTAAGTTTCTTAAAATTAAGTTTAATGAATCAGTTTAATTAATTCCAGGCATTTTTTATCACAAATTTTACATTATTGCTTAGAAATGCATCAAACTTAATGTGTAAAGACTTCATTAATAAACATTTTCTGAAAAATTATTTCACCATGAAGGGTTTTTGAAAAAATAAATTTATGAAAAATTTAAATTTGTTGAGAACAATTTCTAATTTAATTATTTAACAATTAAAACCATGAAAAAATTATTTTTATCAAATTTATAAAAACACTTCAGTAACTATAAGAATTTTCATTTGAAAAACGATTCTAAAGCATAATCTTTGACTCGTTGAATAAAATTGATACAAAGAAATGAACTATTATGTCGAGACTTTCAAAATTTTCATATGTTTTCAATTTTTTAAATAAATTAACTTTTTTAAATGCATTTAGATTTTCACAGGTGGCTCTATTTTAAATTAAAATTTTAAAAAAATTTTAAAATAGTTTTCAAAACGCAATTTTTATGAAATAAGTTAAGTTTCTGATAAAAATTGAGGATTTTTAATCACCGTATTTACTTGAATCTAAGCCGCCGTCGATTCTAAAACGCACCCCAATTCTCTTCACGATTTTGAGAAAAAAAAATTGTGTAAAAGGCTTATCGATATCCGATACTCAAGAAATTTAAGGAAAAAGTTTAATGAGAAATAATATGAAGTTGATAGTTAATTTGTTTAACCAGTATTAAAAACTTTCAAATACACACATGTACCTATAATTACTGTAACTATCTCAGTATCATGTTTCGAAAATGATTCGTCACTCTCATTGTCACAGCTGATTTCGGAATTGGTGCAGGCGTCGCCATTTTCCCACACTGTTTCGTCTTCCTTGCCATCCAATGCATTTGTTCTGCAACAATTTTTTTAAAAAAGAATGCATATATAATAGAAAAAGTATTATTAAGACTGTTGAACATTTACAAACGTACATTTGTTTCATTCGTGTCAAATTTTCAATGATCATTGCTCTGTTTCCGTTTTTTGTTCTGCATATAAAATTCCCTCCCTTTTCATTCTTGCGTCATAATGAACTGGTCTTGATTCTATTACCGATATTTTTGAAAGCGTAAACAAAAAGAAAGCGTATACAAAACAAGTAGTATAAAAAAAATTAAGTCAATTCCTACTTAGATCAACAAAGAAAATTTTTATTTTAGCTACTTTTTATTAAATAGTTACAGTTAATAAAAATGTGTATATACATATGACAGAATTACAGCATTAAGTGGTAATTTGTTTTTATAAATTATCATTAAAGTATCGTATTGTCATCCAAAACAATCGAGTATATAAAATTTCAGTTCAACGGAATGCTTTAAAACGTAAGAAGAAAATCTTTTCAAGTCTTGACACAAGTCGCCAAAAAGGTCGCTTAGTCGGCAACGTGGCTGCATTTGTAATTCTTTAAGACGATACAGTACGATTCAATTGACAAAAATCAGTCAAAAAATCAAACCTAATTTTTCTAGCCTAAATTATTCTTTATATACTTTTCTATAACCCCACAAAATTTGAAAACTTTAAACTTAAAAAACGCAGTATTATGATAGCTTTTACATTCATTTTTATTCACATCCCTATAGCAAATCAAAACTTTAAACTTACTTATCTCAGAAAGGTAAAATAACTAGTTTGTTTTCATTTAAAATGCTAAGGCTTTTTTTCTAGTGTGCCTAATGCTTTGAATTTATTTTACCAATTGTTAATAGTACATGTAACAAAAGTTGGTACGCATTTTTGAATAAAAGCAATACTTATTTTTTAAAAAATAGTTGAAGTTAGAATTTGTAAATTTTTTAAGAAATTTTCAATAAGGATTCATAAAAAGAAGTATTGTACAAATACCAATCGTGTTATCGCAAAACCCATACAAACTTTTATTATACATGGTTGGATGTACTTGTAAATCAAATTTCATGAGTGTACATAAATTTTTGTAGGGGAGGAGTAGCATTTTAAAATCACTTCACAAATTTTACGTTTTTTCCTTAAAAAATTAACTGGCTAACTTTTTATGAAATTTTGAGCACAAAATCTGTTTTACATAGTATACACATATAGGAGGCAACCAAAAAAGTTTTGAAAATCCTGAAATTAAAATTTTTTGCTTAAATCGTACTATGTCTCCTTAAGTAATTAGTTTTAATCAATTAATTCATATTAATTATAATTAAATTATAGTATTGTCATCCAAAATAAAATATTGTATATTAAATTTCAGCTCAATTGAGCGCTTTAAAATGTATTTTATTAACGGTTGAAAATTCCACCACACAAGATAAATAAATAAATAAACAAATAAAAAAAAAAAAATAGAGAGAGAGTGTGTGAGTTAATGGTAGGAATTGAAAAAATGTTTCCTAAATCCGAGCAGACAACGATATTAAGGATAGACTGAATGCCAGAGATAAACTACGGAATGGAAGAAATCATCGTTTCAAGTGGCCATATTGGACGGTTACATTTTTCCTTTGGAAAGAGGTGGAAACTCAATTTCCCCCATCCAACAATTGTCTTCGATTCTATGCTGCACCCTTTTTTTCAGTAGCATTAACACTGGAAAAAAAGTGCAGCTTAGATTCGAGTAAATACGATAATTACATTAGACCTTTAATAAAAGTCGTTATCTTTATTACATACTTATAATAGGATTTTACATAGCTTATATTTATTTCAATACAATATTATTAATGTGTCCAATATTTGTAGTTGTAGTTAGTCCAGTTTGAATCTCCATCTTTTTCATTTAATTGTTTCTATGGATACATAATATTAGGTAGTATACCAAGTTTAAATAAAATAAACAATTCATTTTTTAATCAATTAGTTAAAAAAATTCATTTTTTAATCAATGTTGTTGTTTTTTTGTTTTCCTCCCCCTGAATGATAATCTCATTTTTTATTCTTTTTTCTTACATTTTTGATAATAGTATAATTAACACTTTACGAAAAATTATCTCTCTCTTTTCAATAATATTCTGTCACTTACACCCGAGTCCTTTACCCAAAAGAAACATGGTATCTTACAATATTCGTAGTAAATATTGTATACTTATTTGTTTGACTGAAAATTATCAAACATTTTCCTAATACACATGTTACTCGAAAAAAAGGATGACTTAACACAATAAAAAAGTAAAAGACCGAAAATTCTCTCTCTCTTCATAATTTTATCCATATTAAAAAATCATTTTTTAATTAATCTTCAAGATTTTATGCATCTCCTTGTTCAAAAGTATATAGTTTATAAGGATTAAGAACATAATTTAGTCAAACAATCACTCAAAATAATTTTGTGTATGAAGCTATTACCAATAAAACCGACAAATGTTTATGTTACAATATGATAATGCACTAATTCCATGTTATATATAGCAATACAATCATATCTATATTATAACATAATGTATATCTATCTTATAAATGCAATATGTTATTTCCTGTATACATTTTACGATACATTGTTCAGACTTTCAATAGCAATTTTTCAAAAGCACTAAAATTCAAAAATAAAAGCAAAATTCTTAACATTATAAAACGAAAGCTCAATGTAAAAATATTTGCCTAGATAATAAAAGTGGATTTTGTGCAGAATTCGTACATAAAAAAAGTTGTAAAAATTCCACATTTTTTTTTCAGTTTTCTCAATTATGTTTCTGTTTACAAAATTGAATTTTGTACTAAACAAGCACTGAATTTCAGTTTTGAATCTTTGATATTTTGATACTTTAATTCACAAGTTAATTTATTTTAATATTCTTAATTTTTTAATAGTGAGCATTAAAATATGTAACATTTTTGTAACTGAGTAACAAGAAATTGTAAAAAAATAGTTAACTGTTCAGTAATTATTTTTTCCGTTTTTTTATTTACTATTTAACCATTATTTATGTGAGTAAATACTTAACTTATTTAAGCTATTGAGAAATTTTAAATTAAGTTTTAATTTAAATTTAATTCTTATCTCTTTTGAAAAAAATATTTCCTCTCTGATACCATTACTTCAGTTATATTTATTTAAGCATGTTATCTCATTCTTCAACCAACGGAAAAGTAGTAAAAAAATATTTAAAAGCATTAAAGATTCAAACTTTTAAAAGAAATTTTAAGCTGCGTTTGAAGCTGTTACAATAAATCTCCTGTAATTGAAAATTTTATATATTATTTAACAATTTCTTACAGCTTTAATTTTCTTTTGATATATTTATATGTATGTAGTAATTCCGGACTTGATTTAAGGCATTTTGGTGTTAATGTGATCTTTTTTTCAGATTGTTCTAGTCATTGAGGGATAAGGAGAGACTGAGTATTTTGAAATCTACATTTTATTGACGAACAAACGCGTAAAGCGGTGACATAAAAAAAGTACAGCACAAACACAAATAGACAGACAAGCGAACAAGAAGACCACAAAAGCATTCTTTGTTTACTCCTGAGATTTCAACCTTTATAATTTTGATCAACCAGATTATGATCCGGTAAGGGCTTTTCTAATTGGTCCAAAAACGTGGGCTATATATATATATATATATATATATATATATATATACACTGGTGAGCAAAAATTAAGGACGAAGTCGAAAAATTAGCATATCAGCTGAACGAAGAGGCAGAGCGGACAGAAAGACCAATCAGGAGATTAAGTAAGGTGATGTACGGTAGCACATGCGCAGATATGCAGGTAGACGTAATGGGGGAGTGTCTGAGTAGTATAAAGCATGTTGTCGGCGTAAGATCAGTATTTCTGGCAAAGAGATTGCACGCCGTATAGCAGTTAAAATCACACCGAGTTGCTGCCTCAGCGAGAAATGGCGAATAATCAATCTGTTAGACGACATCTGGATGCTTTTACCCGAGGTCGAATCATTGGGAAGTTGGAGGAAGGCCGCAGTGTGACAAGTGTGGCTGCAGAGTTCGGAATTGCTCACAGCATCGTTTCACGACTTTGGAGACAATTTCAAACTACAGGAACAGCTATCCGGGGGTTCAGTAGGGGTCGTCCACGAGGAACCACACCCGCAGATGACCGGTACATTGTCTTACAGGCCAGAAGAAACAGGCGGCAGACAGCGGGAGAAATCGCTAGACACACGACACAGGCGGCTGGACGACCGATATCGCGTTTTACCGTGGCCAGAAGACTGCACGGTGGTGGTCTGTTTGCACGACGCCCTGTACGGTGTGTGCCTTTAAGGCCTGCCCATCGGTGAAGGCGTTCTCTGTGGTGCCGGGAACACCGGAATTGGAGAGACAATGAATGGGGACGAGTACTCTTTACAGATGAGAGCAGATTCAGTTTGAGTAGCGATTCTCATCGCATACTCATCTGGAGAGAGCGGGGAAGCCGCAATCATCCCTCGAACATCATTGAAAGGGACAGGTATGGAGGTCGCGGTGTTCTCATTTGGGGAGGCATCATGCTTGGTAGTCGTACAGACCTTCACATCTTCGACGCAGGTTCAGTCAATGGGACCCGTTATTGTAACGAGATTCTTCTTCCAGATGTGCGTCTTTTAGAGGCACTATGGGTCTGCAGTTCCTTTTCATGGACGACAATGCACCATGTCATCGCACAGTAGCTGCCGAACAGCTCTTAGAGAGTGAGGATATTGAACGTATGGATTGGTCGGCACGATCTCCGGATCTCAATCCCATTGAGCATGTATGGGATTTTCTAGACAGACGCTTGGCAGCTCGTACCTTACCACCAGTAACGATTCGGGAGCTTCGATTGGCGCTGCAAGACGAATGGGCAGCAATGCCTCAACAACTCATTGACACCCTCATTCTCAGCATGGGCAGACGCTGTGAAACCTGCCTAGCAGTCAGGGGAGGTCATATCCCCTACTAAAGACCGGATGTTTTTTGCTGGACACCCATCACAGGGATGTTTCGGCCTTCAGTCGCATTGTGCTCCATGCTACTTTTTCAATAAAGCTTCTTTTTCTCCCTCTGATTTCTCTTTTAGTAAGTGTTGCTTACATTACACATGTCCTTACGTATTGGGGATCTTACGGTATTAAATGTGTTGATTTGGAAAGCTTTTGTACAAAGTTATATTGAAAAAACCGTCTCGTCCTTAATTTTTGCTCACCAGTGTATATACCCAATCAGTGGCGCACACAAGGGAGGGGGTGTCCTAGGGGTCCAGCCCCCTCTCCCCAAAGCCCTTCATTTTTTCCCATATTGATTATAATTTTAAGTATATAATAGGTAAAATTTAGTTAAGTATTTGTTTTTAATGATTAATTTTATTAATTAATACTAATTATTTATTCAATAATTAGTTTTTTACTGTTTTTTGTTCCCCAAAATCGACAAAATCAAAAGGAGCATAATACAAGAATGGTGGACTTTCGACCCTGGACCCCCTCTTGGAAAACTTCTGTGGGCGCTACTACACCCAATTCTTTTTTTGCACGATTTTAAAATAACATGGTACACAAATTTTACTCGAAATTTTTTTTACACAAATTTTTTCATCTAGCATGAATTTTTAAAAAATTGGGGATTCGTGCCCTTTGGATGACGACGATTTGATCGAATTTCTGACAGTTTATAACAAAGAAGTCGATAATGATGAAGTCGAAGGTGAAGTTCAACTATTAACAGCTGATTTAATTCGCGAGGGCTTGAAATTTGCTACAAGCATGGAACAACATTTTCTTATTCATGATCCTGACATAGAGCATGCATTAAAATTTCAACGTAATAATCATAAGTTTTGTGTAACAGGATATCAAGAATTATATAAGCAACAAGAATTATATATCCCCCTTCCCCCAAAAGCCGTAAATAACAGTTTTTTTTAAAGGGAGAAAAAAGGACTATAAGGCCTTAATAACGAACGAAATTCTTCCTTTGAATCAAATACGACAGTAGCTCTGGACATACGTCTGAAACATCTACTGTGATGATAGCATGTTTGATTCAGTTTGTGTTTGTTATCAAATAGCGAATAATTGTGTGTGTTCATGAGTAGTTTCATTCCTAATCTCAGTTTGAATTTTCAAATGTTGCTTGTACTTATATATATAGACCTAATTTTAATTGTACACTAATTATTATTATTATTTTGTAATAAAAAGGAATTTTGTTTCATAAATATGTAAAATGGATTTTTTTTTTTTTTTTTGCATGATTTTATGGGAAAATATTTAGAAATTTCTCCTCTTTCACGATTTTTTAAAGTTGTGGATCATATCCACAGATTTGTCAAATGTCACCTGTATTTTTTTACTCGAATGAATTTTTTTGCACGGCTTCTTAAGGAACCTATCTATTGTACAAAAAAAAAAAGAGTTAGGGGTGTAATATTCTCTCTCTGATTAAACACTACTTTTATGTTAACTTAAAAGGGGTTCTCAGCTATTATTGTTATTCAGTGGCGTAACGTACACCCCCGCATCGCGGGGGGAGGAGGAGGCCCAAGCCTAACTGCCCTCAAGTACCTACTCTTCGTAAAATCTGACTTGGGGGTCCAAAACGACTTTGCAGGGGGCAATGTTCTCCCTTACGCAACTGTTGTTTATTATACTGCAGTATCCCTCTTCGGAAGTTCTCAAATCGTAAGTACAAAATCTCAATATCTTTCATCTTTAGAATTCAAGACATTTCCCTCTCTCAAGAAGAGATCATCAAAAATTATACATTTATAATAAATACACTAAAAGAAGAGTTCATTCAATAACACATGGAACTCTTCTACGTGGACAAAACTCTATCAGACAGTATATTGAGGTAATAATTTATTTTCAACAACAAAAAGTAAAGAATACTTCCTAAAAAAGGGCCGTCGAAATTTTAAACTGACCAGACTTCGTGACATGCCATTCAAATCGGAAAGTGTAGCAACCTTTTGTATGTTAAATACTGGGGATATATTTCCTGATTTCCCTTAGCTTAAGTTTTTTAAATGTTTCTGTTACTTTATTCCATAGTGTCGCTTAGTGCCATTGTAGAGATGGTAGGCCTTTTGAAATTTGAAATGAAATTTCAAAGAAAAAATTTCAAATATGAAATGAAATTCTTTCTTTGAAAAATATTGAGTTTTTTTTCTACCTATTCATTCTAGTGAAAAGTTTCACAGTTATCAAAAAGTGTCATACTTTGAGCATTCGCAAGTAACCTCTTCATTTTCACGGTGTCGTATTAAGCTTTCAGTAAAAAATTTATTACGCAAGGTTTTATCACTTTTGGAACGGTTTATATCACATAAAATAGTATAAAAAAATGTTCACAAATCTATTTTGAAATCGTTTGACTAGAAATTTATAAAAATGATTTAAAATTAACATTTTTTTAAAAATAATTTTAAAAAAAGCTGACTATTTATTATTTTTGATAGTAAATTTTTTTTATGTAAAGTCTAGTAAAATGAGCGGGAAACAAATGTGTGTGTACCAGTGGCGCACACAAGGGGCCCCCCTCCCAAAGGCCTTGATTTTTTTCCGATTGATTATAATTCTAAGTATATAGTACGTAAAATTTAATTAATTACTTGTTATTAATGATTAATTTTATTAATTAATGCTAATTATTTATTCAAAAATTAGTTTTTTACTGTGTTTTGTTCCCGAAAATCGACAAAATCAAAAGGAGCATGATACAAGAATGGTGAACTTTCGGCCCCGGACCTCCCCCTTTGAAAAATTCCTGTGTGCGCCACTGGTGTGTACCGAATATTAAATTAATATATGGCATGCTTCGTTTTGAAAGTTTTCAAAAAATGAAGGGAAGAAGATAAAGAAAGAAAAAGAAGAGAAGAAAAAAAAAGAAAGAAAACAAGAGACATAGAAAAAAAAATATAAAATCTAAAACACGTACAATAATTTTTTGTTTGAAGGAAAAAAAAATGCAGTTAAAATTATTAGGTTTTTTTTCAAACTAAATAAGACATGTAATTATTTTTAATAAATAAGTTCCATACATAGAAATACTTTTAATTATTCCCCAAAAGTCATCTTCGAAAGTATTTTTCATTTATCAGAATTGAGTTTTCTAGAATAACAGAGAAGAAATCGTTGGTATAAGCACACATTTTATGTCCCTCTGCGGAATAAATTAGAGATTAGAGGTCGGATTATTTTGTGCTTGAGGCAATGCAGCTCCAAAATATGTGAAGAAAAAGTAAAAATATTGTCTGCGAAATCTTAAATGTCACTTAAAAAATAATCGAAACAATTACTGTTACAAAGATTTGTGAATTTCTTTTTCAGACGATTTTATATCTTTGTCAACTGACAGACGATCTGTTGTAGAATTATATTTATAAGCATTTATGAAACCCATTAAGAAATGAAAAGAAAGTTGATAATTTGACCCAACGAAGTCTGTCACCCCTTCGCGCATGCTCTGTACCGTGGAACACAGCTGGCGTAACAGGTTTCATTTTCGTCGGCGTGCAGTGTGGAATGTCCCGAACAGATCGTTTTGTTTTTTCGCGCTCAGAACTCGTGTATAAGCTGCTCGGTATCAACATAGCTTTTTGTTTTTATCTTTGTTTGGGAGAATATAAAACGCTACAACAGCTGATAAAAAAAAAGTTGGCTTTCAGTTTTTGACGTTTTGAGAAGTTTCCTTTTTCTGTGTGAGTGAGTTCATCTAAAGTTTCCGCGCTGGGTACTTGCGTGAGTTTTCTTTCCCGGTCGCATTCGGTGTCCCCCTCTGCGGATTTTTCTTGGGGGTACGATTTCCACAATGGTAAGTGATCCATCTTTTATCTTTTTTTTTTTAAATAAGTTACTAATTGTTTCTGGTAACTCTTCATAATTTTCCTTGGAATATCGGTTTCTTTAATAGTTCCATCTTATATTCTTCTCTCCTCAATTATTATCTCTTTCATTTCTATACCATAGAATAGGTTTAAAATGCTTTAATTTTGGATTTAAAGTATTTCTGAAGACGTAATCATATTATTTAACAGCATCTTTGGTACAAACTTTTCAGATAATATTTCCTTTTCCTGTGTGCATATAATCTCATAATGAAATATAGAAAACTTTCTATAATTGAATATCAGTTAACACTTTTCAGCTAACACTTCCTATTTGTCAGTTGTGTTACATTTTTCCCCTGTAGAAGAGAAAATGATTGCTATTGTTTCAGTATCTGTCGATACTGATATTCAATTTTAAATATTATTTAAAAAGTCACTTTTTACTTTTTAATTTAAAAAATGTTTGATATCTTAGATTCTATAATTTTTATTTCTAATTTAGGAATCAAATTTTATTACGTATCGATTTTTAAGGAATTTCTATTATAAAGACCTTCATTGGAAAAATATTTTGAGTGGAATATCTTCTAAATTTTAATAATTAACCAACCTTTAAGACTTATTTAGATTTGTATATCTTTAATATTTATAAGTGGTTCAGAAATTCAGCAAAATTTATGTAACATGTTTGAAATTTAGCAGATAAAAATTCAGATTAAATTAAATAATATTTTACTTAAAGAGTAAAATACTAGTTTAAAAGTTATTTTAAAGAAAAGTATGGAAGATTATGAAGAAAGATAAAGGATATATATTTCTTTCAGAGTAAAGAATGTTTTTTGAAATAACTAAATATAAACTATTTTTTTGCAATAAACGAAGATTCTTTAAACCAATTTGTCTTTATTCATGTAAATGTTTACATTTGAGATTTAAAGTAGTACTATGAAATGAGAGACGCTGTATTTTTACATATTTTTATTGAATTGCAATTAAATAACTCGGAATTAAATTATTAAGTAAATTACACCCAAACTCCTTTTCTCTTGCATATATATAAAATAATAAGTATTGCTCCGAAATATATAAAATAATAGGTATTATACATATAATTTAAAGAAGATCAGTAAAAAAATAAAAAAACATATGGTACATGTAATTTTTTGCGTTTTAATGCATTAACGACGGAGTTTATTATTATTTCTTTTATGTATCATATGTTTATCAACTTCCCATTTGTAAAAATTTATATACATAATTTATATTCAAGAAATAGCAGAGCAATATTTTTTTAATAAACTAGGCACTAGGCATAAATTAGACTGTGTTAGTCATTCATCGAAATTGAATTCTTTTTCTTCATGTGGAAAAGGCGACTTATTGCCTTATGTAATGCAATATTGTGAACAAAAACAATGTGTCTTAATCAAAAATTTTATGCAGCTCATAAGAATAAATTCAAATTTCATGTTATGTTTCAAATATAAATGTTACCTTAAGAAAATGGAAAATAGGTATCAAAATTTTTTTTATTTTATTAGATTTGTTGAAAAAAATTATCTCTCTCTCTTTCTTCTCGACCTTGGACTAAATGATGTCGTCAAACGTGCTTAAGAGCAAGGCATCTTAGGTTTTAATTGGCTAAATAAATATTTATAACATTTCCTTACACCACAGTGCTTCTCAAACTTTCAATATTTGCCACCCAATTTCAAGTTATAATTTTCATCGCACCCCCCTCATGCAGCAAATATGGATTGAATGCAATAAATAATGTACTTCGACGCTAAAGCTACAAAGCGACTTTACTTATAAATTGCCCAAATTATCCAGATATGGATTATATTTTCTATATGACAAGCCCATGGAAGTCATTAGTAATCACTAAACTTGCTTTTAATTTAGTATTGGTAAATTAGTTATCAAATTCTTTTTATCGTACTCTGATACATTTATAAATATCTTATATCAGTGTGAATTTGTATTCAGAATGTATTTTGTTTTGCTTTCTTTCAGTAAATTTTTATAATTATTTTAAATCTATTATTTTGGTCTTTTCGATATGCTCGTACCAGGGGACGTTCCTCACAGTTTGAGAAACGCTGCCTTGCATAAATAGGACATATTTGTTATAACAATGATAGATTTTGTGTAATATACGTATAATTTTCCTAATACTTGATGAAAGAAAGAAAAAGAAAAACTTAACATCATTGATCTGCACGCTATTGTAATGTTACATTAATTGAAAAAAAAAAAAATTCATCAAACGATATTACGAACAAAAATTATTCTTTTATTATTTAAGATTAAATGTATTTCTGTAGAATTATCTTAACTTTTTGATTTTTTTTTCTGGGAAATTTTTCAAAGTTCAGGTGATTTTAAACACGACTAATGGTTATCTCAAATATCTTCAAAGAGTAAACTAAGAGAATAAAAAACTGAAATAATTATATAGATTGAAAAAAAATTTAATATATTCTTACCCCTTTATCTTTAAATTAATAAATCTGACAGTGAAATATTAAACAAGTATTATAAAAAAAAATTTTAAATCAATTCCTACTTAAATCAACAAAAAAATTTCTTATTTCAGTTACTTTTTATTAAATAGTTACAATTAATATAAATATGGAATCACACAACAGTGGTCATTAATTTCTATTAATTATCATTAAAGTATTGTAGTGTCATCCAAAACAATTGTGTACATAAAATTTCAGTTCAACTGAATGCTTTAAAAAGTAAGAAAAAAAACCTTTTCAAGTTTTGACACAAGTCGCCAAAAGGGTTGCCAAAAATGATGCCAACGTGGCTGTATTTGTAATTCTTTAAATAATTAGTTTTAATCAATTAATTTTTATTAATTACAGTTAAATTATTGTATTGTCATCCAAAATAATCACGTATATAAAATTTCAGCTCAGTTGAGCGCTTTAAAATGTATTTTATTAACGATTGAAAATTCCACCAAGATAAATAAATAAATAAACAAATAAATATATAGAGATTGTGAGCTAACTGTAGGAATTGAAAAAGGTAAATAAGAAAGATAGCTTATATGAGGATGATGACAGATGTCATATCTATGACTTAGGTTTCTGCATAATTGTTTGATACTGTATCACGCAACTGCAGAAGCATTAACTTTCCTAAATTTTATAAAATAATATCGCTTTTACCTTTTTATTATATCATATGCTTGGTTCAATAATTGAATTAATTAACCAACATTTACTATTATATTTTTTATGTCTTAAATTTAGCTTAAAACAACCAGTTTTTATGGACTTGTGTATGTTGTAGTTCTGCTTTAGAGTTTTATCTGGTTCATTTGTTTGAGACCTACATGCACTAAAATGCTGATTAAATATTTCACATTTGCGGTCAGGT
Source organism: Trichonephila clavipes (assembly GCA_019973935.1). Lineage (NCBI taxonomy): Eukaryota > Metazoa > Arthropoda > Arachnida > Araneae > Nephilidae > Trichonephila > Trichonephila clavipes. The sequence goes on from BMAU01016972.1 coordinate 14,678, forward strand.
TCTTTGAAACAGAAAATACACAAATGATTCACTTTCCTTTAAATATAATAAATTTGACCTTTACTGTGAGGTATGATGCAATCATAATTAAAATGAATTTGCACAGTGAAAACAATATACTTATTTATTAAAAAAATGAATTAAAATTTTCGCAACCTTAGTGAAACGGTTGAAGAATCTAATAAACACTAGCAGAAAGAAAACCCACTGTTTAAATTTGTTGCTTGAAGTTTATAAAACAAGCCGGTAATGCCTGGGGATTAAATTAATTAAACAATTAATTTAAGAAAATATTTATTTAAATGACTTATACTATAAAAAGAAGAGCCGTTTAAAGTCTTGAGGAGCAAAGGCATCTCGTCTTATCAATTATTTTTTAAATTATGAAATAATCCGAATATTTTCAGAATTTTTAAAATTTAAATATTAATTTCTTCTCTGCATCAACATTAACCGTATTCATTCCTTATCTTCAACAGAACAACATATCATTATGAGATTTCTTTTAAGATTAAATGAAAATCTCGTTGAGAAACCTATTAGATGATATTAAAGACTTTGGATATAAATATAAACATTGCAATTCTTCACATGCTTTGACATGTGTTAAGATTTTTTTTAATGTCTTCTTGTAAGCTATTTTTCGTGGCCGCGGTAGCCGAGTGGTATAGGTATCGGACCGTGGCTTGCTTTGTCACGGGTTAGAACCCTGTACCACTAAAGACCCGCCGTGTAGGGCAGCGATGCACGTTAAATCTGTCGAGAGCTGAAACGTCCTTCCGTTGGTGTGGTGTGGTAGTTAGGAGAGGGGGGTGCCAGCTCAGGTGTCGTCCACGTCACTTGACCATGGTTCAAAATTACGTGGTCCGTCGCCAAAAGCCCTCGTGTAGCTGAACAGTGCGACGTTAATATTCAATCAATCAATCAAGTAAGCTATTTTTCATCTTTTCTATATTTAATAAAATTATCATAATGTTATATTAGAGATTACTTTTGAAAAAGAAAAGAAGATATCGTATTATATGTTTTTAATATAGCAAATATCTCACATGTGTATATATATATCTGTTGTGCTTATTATAATGCTATTTTCTGATAGAAAATTACATGTTCTCTCTCTCTCTAATATTGCTTTCACTTAACATATTTTTATCTTTTGTGAATAGAATTAAAAAAATATTTTGTTGTTGTTGTTGTACATAGATCTTTAGATTACTCTTGCTCTTTTATGAAAATGTAATACCTAGAAAAATAATAAATACTTCTCGAAATTATACATTAGAATTGAGCAAGGATTTAATTTTTTGTGTGTTGAAATAAAATGTGAAAAGAAGAATTTTAACTAAAATTCTTTAAATTATGTTTCAATTCATCACAACGTCTCTTTCACCATTATATTTATTGCCTATACGATATTAAAATTGTTTATATTAAAGAAATACAATTACAATTTTTCAACTTACTTCCAGCATATTTCCCTACAAAAATGTAACTTATCTGATTATATTATCATTATTATTATTTTTATTTTCTGAAAAAACAGTCTAACAAAATTATTGCAAAAAAAAAAAAAAAAATTTTTTTAGAAATTTTTAAACAAATTTTTTCTTTTCTTCGCTGGTTTAGAATTTTAATCCAGTAAAAAATATTATACGGAACTCAATTCTAGTTCCGTAAAAAGCTTTATTTGAGAAAAAATTGCATTTTAAAATCCGTAAATTATTGATTTTGTCGACTCTGTCCTGAATTCTAATGCGATTGACATAAACAATACTTGACCTCATATCTATAAAGAAAGACATCTACTTTAGATACTTATCTTATCAGTCATCTGAAAATGCCTTTTTATTTCATGTCACATTAAAAAAAATTCTATATTTTGTTTAAAAAAATTTACAATAGCTTAAGAAATCGGTCACAGTCCAGAGATGAATGTTTTACATCATTTATTTAAACAAATACCTATTTAGTTGTCGTATTTTATTTATACAAAATGTGGTAAATTATTTGAAAGAAAAACAGGTATCCTATGTAATCGAAATAGTAATCAAAATTCAATTTTTAATCTTTCTTTCTCTCGCTTCACGTATTTACTTCAAGGTTCTTTGATTTTTTAAAAATAAATCAGACAAATTTAAAAGTTTCTAAGTAATCAGAATTTTTGTTTAAACTTATAATGATAAGTTTTATGCTTTTAAAAAATGAGTAGATATGTTTAATTTAAAAACACCTATTTTGCCTTTTGTAATAATTCCCAATGCCTTCACTGATGCGTGGCCGCGGTAGCCAAGTGGTATAGGTATCGGATCGTGGCTTGCCTTGTCACGAGTTCGAGCTCAATACCACTGTCATGACTATGGGTCAAAATTACGTGGTCCGTCACCAAAAGCCCTGGTGTAGCTGAACAGTGCGACGTTAATATTCAATCAATCAATCAATCAATGAAGACCATTTCAATCACCACATTTTTCATTTGAAAAAACTAGCTAATTAAAATGTACATATTCATTAATTACAACATCATAGGGCAAAAATTAGCCATTTTTCCAAACATGAAAATTTTTATCAATGCGCGTTAAATCTGTTAAATTTCGAGAGCTGAAACGTCCCCGTTGGTGTGGTGTGGTAGTTAGGAGATTGGGGAGGTGCCGGAATGAAAGAACTCAGGTGTCGTCCACGTTTATTTCATTGCAGTTTTATTTCGTGACCATGGGTCAAAATGTAACTGGTGGTCCGTCGCCAAAAGCCCTGAGTGTACCTGAACAGTGCGACGTTAATTCTTCACTCATTCTCACATATCAACATTTTATCATTTTCAATCAATCAATCAATCAAGCCTTCACTGATGCGTTGTAAACAAAATTACGGTCAAAATGGTCAAAAAATGGTCAAAATTACGTGGTCTGTCGCCAAAAGCCCTCGAGTAGTCATGACGTGCCAAGCTCCGCAGAAGACCCACCGTGTAGGGGAGCGGAGAGCAAATGTCCTCCCATTGGTGTGGTGTGCAAGTTAGGAGAGGGGGTGCTAGCTCAGGTGTCGTCCTCTTCACTTGACCATAGTTCAAAATTATGAGGTCCGTCGCCAAAAGCCCTCGAGTAGCTGAATAGTGCGACGTTAATAGGCGTTACGTTAGATTAGACGTTACGTTAGGCACTCACAGTTGAAAGAGGATATTTTGCGCAATAAATCACGACGCTTTCAGCTTACTTTTTTTTCGAAAGAGGCATTTTTAAGTGATGTGGAGAAAAAAATCATTTATGTTTTTGAGATGGAAACTTACAATTGAGTAAAAACCTACAACCTGCAGCTTTTTGAAACATTTAAATTTTAAGCAAGAACTCTTTCAATTCCAGAAAAAAATTACACACACAACGTATATACATAAAATTGTTAATCACATATACCAAACTACCCTACATCTAGCTAAGAGCTAAATAATCAATAGAAGTTCAAGATAGTTAGTTATATGTATACATTTATAAATAAAATTTTTTGTTTTAACAAAAACTAATTTCTTTCCTAATTACTCCCTTTTCTGTTAAAACTTTAGCGCGTCTTAGTATTAATTATTCATTTATTTCGTATAGATAAAAGAAAAGTTTAATTAAATACTTCAACCATGCTAGGTTTTTTCTATATCAGACGAGGTAACGTAAGAATACGCAGAAACCTTTTTTCGTAATAAGCTTTTTGATTTTTTTGGTTTAATTTTGATTAGAATTAAAATTAGAAAAGAATGCTCGTAACAGAAATATATAGTATATAATTTAGTATACACTAAGCTTCTTAGTAGTAAAAGGAATACTGCAAATCAAATTCAATAAGGCATCAGTCTTTGCGTGGATTCATTGATTATTTGTTATCGTCGTACACTGAAGGAACTAGAGGGCTAAAGGGAAAGGATCTCGTAATTTGAAGCACAATCAAGCGGCGAAGCGAGGCCTGAGCTGGCTTCCCCACTCTCTGATCTTCCACACTAACACCAATGGGAGAATGAGCGTTATGAAACTCACAAAAAATTACAAACAACAAGTATTACTATTTTTTTATTAAATATGCATTGGATAAAGTCTGCTTTCTCCAATGGTTACCTGCACATGTTGACAGTGCAGTCAATGAAAGCGCAGATAGACTGGCAAGAAGCTAGGAATCTTAATAATGACAACTTTGTCAACATTTCTTTAATAAATACTGTCGCAAATTTCAAATTAAAGAGAGAAGTCAATTCCTGTAAAGCATCAAATTTGTAATATAAGTGGGGACCGCCTTATAACAAAAACTATTGCTAGGCTAAGAATAGGTCATTACAGAGGAATGAAGTTTGATAGGCATGGTAGAAAATCTTATAGGAGTTGTGATAACTGTTTAGATACAGAGCTGACACTTGCTCATATTTTTGACTGTCCAGCTATTCTAGCTGCTCTCTCCTCTTGTCGTCAACAAATCTCTATGTGGGCAATATTGAAGAGATTGCCAGAACAGTCATCTGGGCCCATGGTACTATTTGATTTGGTCCCGTCATGGATACGATATCATCATCATCCTCATTAAATATGCATGTTAAGTACAGGGCCTCAGTAGCTGAGTAGTCTTCATCGTAAACTCGTGTACAGCATTGTTTCTGTTGAGTCCGGGTGCAATTGGAGACCCTCTATATGGAGGATCAGCTGCACTTTAAACCTATAGAGGATGTCAGGTTAGGTTTATTCATCATCACTTGACGTGGGTTCAAAATTACGAAATCCGTAACCTGTAATTTCCCTAGTGTAATTTCGAAACGGGACTTCAATCAATCAAGTAAAATAACAAAAAACGAAAATTGTAATGAGAAAGATTTTTCTTCCGTTTTAGTGTGAAAAATATTTAAAAAGATGGATGTTAGTTGATAAATACAAATGCAAATCTGATTAATTTTAGGGAAGATTTTTGTATTGATTCTTAGAAGTTTTATAAAAAACTCTGATTTTTATTGAAGTTTTAGAGTACAAAATGTTCATCGACATATTCCGTATAATTATCCCTGAGTTTTCAAAGGATAATAATATTTAAAAACATTACATAATAAAGAATATAATCTCTATCAGTTTCCATTATGAATTCTTCAATTGTAAAAAAAATAAAGCAAAAAAACCACTTTTGGAAATACACAAATAAAATAATTATTGTAAATTATATTTAAATACACTGGTGTGCAAAAATTAAGGACGAAGTCGAAAAATCATCATATCAGCTAAACGAAGAGGCAGAGCGGACAGAAAGACCAGTCAGGAGATTAAGTAAGGTGATGTACGGTAGCACATGCACAGATATGCAGGTAGACGTAATGGGGGAGTGTCTGAGTAGTATAAAGCATGTTGTCGGTGTAAGATCAGCATTTCTGGCAAAGAGATTGTGCACGCCGTATAGCAGTTAAAATCACACCGAGTTGCTGCCTCAGCGAGAAATGGCGAATAATCAATCTGTTAGACGACATCTGGATGCTTTTACCCGAGGTCGAATCATTGGGAAGTTGGAGGAAGGCCGCAGTGTGACAAGTGTGGCTGCAGGGTTCGGAATTGCTCACAGCATCGTTTCACGACTTTGGAGACAATTTCAAACTACAGGAACAGCTATCCGGGGGTTCAGTAGTGGTCGTCCACGAGGAACCACACCCGTAGATGACAGGTACATTGTCTTACAGGCCAGAAGAAACAGGCGGCAGACAGCGGGAGAAATCGCTAGACACACGTCACAGGCGACTGGACGACCGATATCGCGTTTTACCGTGGCCAGAAGACTGCACGGTGGTGGTCTGTTTGCATGACGCCATGTACGGTGTGTACCTTTAACGCCTGCCCATCGGAGAAGGCGTTCTCTGTGGTGCCGGGAACACCGGAATTGGAGAGACAATGAATGGGGACGAGTACTCTTTACAGATGAGAGCAGATTCAGTTTGAGTAGCGATTCTCATCGCATACTCATCTGGAGAGAGCGGGGAAGCCGCAATCATCCCTCGAACATCATTGAAAGGGACAGGTATGGAGATCGCTGTGTTCTCGTTTGGGGAGGCATCATGCTTGGTAGTCGTACAGACCTTCACATCTTCGACGCAGGTTCAGTGAACGGGACCCGTTATTGTAACGAGATTCTTCTTCCAGATGTGCGTCTTTTTAGAGGCGCTTTGGGTCTGCAGTTTCTTTTCATGGACGACAATGCACCATGTCATCGCACAGTAGCTGCCGAACAGCTCTTAGAGAGTGAGGATATTGAACGTATGGATTGGCCGGCACGATCTCCGGATCTCAATCCCATCGAGCATGTATGGGATTTTCTAGGCAGACGCTTGGCAGCTTTTACCCTACCACCAGTAACGATTCGGGAGCTTCGATTGGCGCTGCAAGACGAATGGGCAGGAATGCCTCAACAACTCATTGAAACCCTCATTCTCAGCATGGGCAGATGCTGTGAAACCTGCCTAGCAGTCAGGGAGATCCTATCCCCTACTAAAGACCGGATGTTTCTTGCTTACACCCATCACAGGGATGTTTCGGCCTTCAGTCGCATTGCGCTCCATGCTACTTTTTCAATAAAGCTTCTTTTTATCCCTCTGATTTCTCTTTTTAGTAAGTGTTGCTTACATATTACACATGTCCTTACCTATTGGGGATCTTACGGTATTAAATGTGTTGATTTGGAAAGCTTTTGTACAAAGTTATATTGAAAAAACCGTCTCGTCCTTAATTTTTGCTCACCAGTGTATATCCACGAATATAATTCCCCCCATTCATAGTTTAGAGATATAAAATATCATTGAAACATTTAAAGTATAATATACGTACTAAACATCCTTTAAATATTTTTGTTGTTATATTTTCATTGAACTATCATTATATTTCATTTACGTTATCGTACTTCAATTTTATTCAACGAGTTTTAAATACTAAGGAAAATTTCGCAGAATATTATCGTAAAAAATCCAAGGTTATATTAACACTTCCTATACGGGAATTATTTATTTGAGGAAATGGCCTACAATGAATTTCATAAATTACACATGTTGACATGTAGTACGACACATACACATCCGTTCTTCACGATCCTACTTACTACTTCATAAATCATTATCTGGGAAAATTGTGAAACTTTTATCTTTACAAAATCGTTGCCAGATAGTTTCTTAGAACGAATTTCCTCTATTAACGTTAATCGACTATTTTCCAATTGGGAAATAAGCGCACAAAGAATTGATATCTGTACCACATGAAAAGCAAGGCGTGCCCACTTTAAAGGTTTTTTAATGTCTCATATTAATAAATCTATTTTATTTTTTTCGGTGAAATGTGAATAGGATGTAACCTAGAATATGAAATACTTACCGAGAGACTAACCCGTCACAACTAGAAATAATCTTTAAAGACATAACTGATGTGTTTTAAGAAAATTAAAATCACAAATTTTTCCAAGTTTTATTAAAAGGCTTTATCTTAATTAAAGTTTGTTAGTTTCTTTTAATTAAGTGTTTTTTTATACTTAAGATTGATGGGCAACATAAATTCATATAAAGGGTGTTTTTTAGAGGTATAGAACTTTAAATTGCAATAAAACAACAATGTATTATTCGATTGACATGAATTTTTTTTATTCGAAAGATAATCTTGTGGCATTACATTTTAAATACGATTTCTGGCATATGACTGCCACGGCTGGCTCGGATGTGTCCAATCCGTCCAATTTTCGATGACTTTTTCCAACATTTGTGGCCGTATATCGGCAATAACACGGCGAATGTTGTCTTCCAAATGGTCAAGCGTTTGTGGCTTATCCGCATAGACCAATGATTTTACATAGCCCCACAGAAAATAGTCTAGCGGTGTTAAATCACAAGATCTTGGAGGCCAATTCACAGGTCCAAAACGTGAAATTAGGCGGTCACCAAACGTGTCTTTCAATAAATCGATTGTGGCACGAGCTGTGTGACATATTGCGCCGTCTTGTTGGAACCACAGCTCCTGGACATCATGATTGTTCAATTCAGGAATGAAAAAGTTAGTAATCATGGCTCTATACCGATCACCATTGACTGTAACGTTGTGGCCTTCATCGTTTTTGAAGAAGTACGGACCAATGATTCCACCAGCCCATAAAGTGCACCAAACAGTCAGTTTTTCTGGATGTAATGGTGTTTCGACATACACTTGTGGATTAGCTTCACTCCAAATGCGGCAGTTTTGTTTGTTGACGTAGCCATTCAACCAGAAGTGCGCTTCATCGCTAAACAAAATTCGCTTATGAAAATCGGGAACAACGGCAATCTCGTTTTGGGCCCATCCGACGAATCTACGCCTTGCTTGATGATCGTTTTGATGAATTGCCAAACCAAACTGACAATAAATCACTTGACAGCTGTTAAATCGGTCGCCATCTTGGAAAGTAATGCCAACTTAAACTTCTATACCTGAAAAAAAACAACACTCTTTATAAAAAGGAATCTAAAGAGTTATATTTTAAGATAAACTACAAATAATGGAACTGTGTGTGTTTGTAACACCAAATTAGATAAATTTGTTATTTTGAAGTGTCGTTTGTATAAATAAAAGTGTCATATTTTTTAACAATCAAACATATTCATTCCTAAAGGAGTTCAGAAATAATATTCAGCAAGCAATGAAATAAATAACGCTCCTCGGTTACTCCAAATTAAATTGAATATGTTATCTTTTTATGAATTGCCTCACACAGTTTATTATTACATCCATTAACTCTGAAAATTTTTTTAATAGCAATGATGCGTAAAAGAAAAATAACATTATCTGTGAAAATTATGCTCATTTGTTTTATACAAAAAAAATTCCATGTGTATCCAGTCAATTGACAAATAGATGATGTCTACATAATGCTTTAATCTGGATGGTATTTAGCTTATATTTAATAGTTCATCACATGCACACACTTTAGCATATATATAGACATAATTTATGCAATTTTAATGGAATATTCATCTATTGTTTATCAAGGTCACATTTAGAAGCAATTCAAGGACTAAAAGTGACTTACTATATAACTTTGAACCCTGGTCAAGTGACGAGAACGATACCTGAGCTGTCAATCTATTTTCCTGTTTTCCACACCATGTCAATATGAGGACTTTTGAGTCTGGGTAGATTCAATGTGCATCAGTTCCTCCACATGATAGACAGGGACGTTTTAAGGTGTGGGCTAACTGGATCTAGGTCCCTGTCTCGGAAAGGTCTTGGCTCGTTTTCGACTCGGTTTCAATAAGGTCTTTATCAGAATAATTTTTTTTTAGTCATCAAGTGCTATCCCCCGGACATAACATTCGAAAACTGGGGATTTTGAATTACATGTTAACTAACAACAGTGTCAAGACATCATTATTAAGTGATGACCATTGTCCATGTCTAGGACTAGACCCACACCTTCATTACTCATTTAGTAGAAAGAGGCAGTTGATCGAGTCGGTTTGTGCCTAAGTTTGTGCGATTGCAAGTCTTTCACATTTATTTGTTTCAACTTACCGTTGGCACGAATATTTGACACAGCGTATGCTATATATACTGTCTACTTTAAATGGTCACTCTAAATGGTACGGCCTACTTTTCATAGGGGCTGAGAGCCTCAAGGATGATGTCACTAACGACAGGTCTTTAAAGGAACCATCGCTCGAGCACATACCTAGACTTTAAAATCGTCGACTACAAATTTGAGGCCGTGACCATTTGGTTACCAATTGTTTCAAACATAGATTTCATCGGAATACAAAAATCTGTATTTTTAATGTTGGTATATTTGTTGTAGTGAAGCGCAATGGCTGAGTGATAGTGTATCGCGCTTCCACACCACAGGTGGGGGTTAAAATCCCGGGGTGGGGAAGGTCGACTTAGCCTTTCATCCCTTTAGTTGGTTGATAAATGAGTACAAAGTTTGCTTGAAAACTAAACACTAAGTGTGTCGTGTCAGACTGACCACTTGACCGAAGCATCTGCACATGCACTCCAGCGCCTAAGTTCACGTAAACTGAGGTAGGTACAGTAGGCCTTGGCCCTTATGGACTGTTGCGTTACTGAGTTCAGTGCAGAATATTTGTAGTAAGTTTAATTTACATTTTAACGACACATAGAAAAGGTTTGAAAATAACATTCTGAGTTTGAAACCTGCTTGATATATAGAAAATGGGGCGTGGTTTCATCTAATTTGTAATTAATTAAACACTTTCATTTAATATTAAATTCCTTTGACAATGTCAATTTTGGTTGCCTCGTAATGTATTTTCAAAGTAGGCAGATTGAAAAGATTCAAAAATCAACTAAAATCCAACAACAATGACCTCTTTTTAGCGTTTTATTTCTCCCCCAAAACCCGAACATGTATATACATATATACTTCCTTATCTATTTCTTTTGCAAAAAGAAATCCTTAACGCTTAAGTATATAAAATGTAAACAGCTTTAGAAAAATTATGTAATTTTCAACTTTTTTTTCCCTTGAAGAAGAACGTCATTTAAGTAAATCTTCATTTCTTTATGACCAGTTTTTTCCTTTAATGAACATTATAATGAAAGATTAAAACAATAGACACGATTGCATGTAGAGAAATTGGACCATTGTAAAACAAAATTCGGTAAACTTGTTAACAAAGAAAGGCAAGAAGGAAAGGAATAGAAAAATTAAGTTTGTAATGTTACTTTTTTTCCATCCCGACAATCCCTCTCGTTAAAATGTTTTAGTGCTCACACATAAGCTTATTTCTGGTCTATGAATCTGTCTTTTTCTGAACAATTTTATTCATAATTTTAATAGCAACCTTAAATTAAATATCAACCTAGCAGCGTTCGGAGGAATTATTCCTACAAATGATGATTCCTACAATGGTGATGAGATTAAAAAAACAGCTTTTTTCAGATTTTCCAAAATGATCCATTTTGAAATTGGTTTTTGTTATCTTTTGAGTTTATTAGAGTATGTGGCAATTGATAATAATTTTCCCCCTGTTAAGCTTTTATGGAATTCTCTACAGATATTCTTGAACTAGGAAGAAAATTTAATTTTTAGATTAGATGATTAATTTTTAGATGATTTAGTTTTTAGGACTTAAAAGAAAAAAAATTTTAGATATGTAGGAAGAGAGCATTTTGTTATTTTTTTTACTGAAATTTATTTTGAATGCAAAATAATTAAACTTAAGCAGATTAATTTATTTTTTAAAGCAAAGTTATTTAATTGCAATCATATTTGTATTCGTTTTGCCTAGAAATGACATATTCTATATTTTCATTGGTTGAGAATAAAAATATCTATTTAGAATCAGCAAGATCTGTTTAGAGAAATACGGTAAGTTTCTAATCAGAAACTTTAAAAGAAATCTTACCAATCGCAAATACGGCTTTAGTTAATGCAATTTGAATAATTTATTAAGTAATACTATAAATTCTTTTTACAAACAATGCATGTGCTCTCTCTCTCTCTCTCCTTGCACTTGATACTTCACAAGCAGACTTTACATAAACAATTATAATTATTTTTGAATTTTTCTTGATTACGTTTAAAAATGTTTTGTTTATGATTTTTACTAAGTATTTTTATCTCAGTCTATAATAGTTTTTCCTTCTTAAAATTAGTTTAATTAATTTAATAAACTATTCATCAATAATTAATTGATTGATGTGGTTAAAAGTGATATAGAGCAACAACGGCTATTGCCTTTCTTATCAATAGAACGCCCCAGCTCTGAACAATCTTTAAGCCACTTTAAAATTAAAATAACGTTTTTTAGACTGTAATCATTAAATATTATTTAAAGGAGTGACATATCATATATTTTGTTTTTATTGCTATTTTTGTACTTTTTTTAGTGTGCGAGTGAAATGCTCACTTGTTGAATATTTCCACATGACTTAAAGATGTGCTTATAACAGGCAAAACGCTTCATAATTCGGAACCATGATCAGATGAATAAGTCATCCTCTCAATTGATATCCTAATCTGCATACCTAATGCAAAGGAAACTGAATTGAACTTTTAACTCAATGTGAAGAAACTTGAGGGACCTTTTCCCAAAGCGAGGTAATATTTAACTTGGATCAAATCCTGCTGCAAGATATGCTGTGTTTGGAATTACGAGACCTGAGTTCGCTACCCATCGGTTACAGACACATTAAATGTGACTAGACTACTACAACTTCGCAAGTGAAATGAGTTCATATTCTCTAAATATTGAAAGAAGTTAAGCAATTAAAATATGAATGGCAGTGGTGTAACAGCGAATGTTAGGGCCCCACTGCAAAGTCAGATTTTGGACCCCAAGTTGGAACTTACAAAGAGGCTTATTTGGCGTCAGTTAGGCTTTAGGCTCCCTAGAATTCTGGGCTCCCCCGCGATTCGGGGGTTGCGGCGATGAATGTTACGCCACTGATAAATGGATTTATTGTTTATTAACAACGTACTTCATAACAGCACGAGAGCTATTGGCGACTGCACTCATGATTTTGAACCCCGTTTAAATGAGGTACACAGCTTCCCCAAACTTGTATGCTACATCTGCATGAGGACTTTGGGTTTTGATAGATTTGTTAAGACTATATATATATACCGCTACACACAATCCAATAACTCTAGTGTAGCTTATGAGTGTGACGTTAATATACTATCAATCAATCAACCCGCTACACGGTTGAGCTTAAATGCAACAAAAATCGAACCCACGATTCGACAGCAATTCGCCGGCTGTTATTTAAGATGTGTGAAACATATAAGTTATTATCTTTAGCAGACTGGTGTTGGTCAGGTTACACGGATAAAACTGCGATAAAACAGATATTTTAAAAGAAAATCAGGATTATAACAGCAAAATAAGAACAATAACAGAAAACAAATAAGCGATCAAATTCTTTGCTATAGTAATTATAAAACATGTATTGATACATATGATTGGTTTTTATGCTGTTATTTATTTTCAGATTTTCATATTTGGTTTACAGTTTACAGAGATAACATTAAAATGGATACTTAAATTTTTTTAATTAATTTATAGCACACACGAGTTCATTACACTAAAAAGAATAGCGCTAACGTTCCTAAAAGGCCTGTGTGTTTGAAGAGAAGATTAAATTTCGTAATATGGTATACGGTAGCCGAAATAATCATGAGCATGTGGCCGATGTTGTTTTTGCCGAGTCCTGGCACTCTGAGGATCCTTCATGTAGTAACCCAAAATCTGATGAGGCTCGAAATACCCACATTGGCGTGGTAGGGAAATTTAAAGAGTTGACTATTAGCTTAGATATCGTCATTTTCACTTGAATTGGGCTCAGAATTAAGCAGTTACTTGAATTTTTCTGAAGTAACCTCTCAACCAGCCACTTTTAACACTATCCGCAAGTTTTTTTATCCATAAATTATGCATATGCTTGATTTTATGCAAAATTTTAACACATTAAGATCTACTACAATATACAGAATTAAAAGTTTTTAGTACAATTTTTTATGTATCCCAATATATAATTTCTTAAGCATATCAAAGCTCGTAATGATTTCATATCAAAATTTATCTGGATGAAGCATTAATAATATCTCCTCATATAAAAAGGTACTGATTAACTAGGATAACAATATATATATACATAGTTATATTAGGCATTAAGATATTTTAAACAGGGTTTGAGTTATTAATGTAATTTTCCTCCGATAGTTTGTGTTGTATTAAGGCTGTTTTCGTCATATGTACGATAACGTGAACTTGACGCGGAGCACATTTTCAGACAGAAAAAAATGCCTCAATTTTCATAAAAATGTGTGACATTGTAACTCATGCATTTGTTTATAATATAATGTTTTTAAAATTTCAAAATATTTCATAAATAATTAGTTATTCTTTTTAACATGTGAACGGATAGTTCATTTAGCATTACGGTATAGGGAAAAAATGCAAAACACATTTTCTAAAAGAAATGTGTCAACTTGGATAAAAATGAGCAGTATGATAAAATAAGTGGTTCTCTACAATAGTGATCCGCAACCCCCAGTCCCCGGACCGGTACCGGTCCGTGGATCAAATGGTGCCGGGCCGCCTAAAAAACATTAAACTATGGCCATTTTATTTAAAGTGGTGCATTTCTCTCGGATTTGCGTAACTTTCCACGGAAATCACTTTATATTACACGTTAAATTACTTTTATTCATTTTTGGTGTAACTATATTTTATTCTAAAGGCATATTTAGATGTAACTAAATTAAAATTGTTCAATCAAAACAATCTAAAATATTAACAATCAACGTCTCCCACCCTCAGCGGGCCGCGGTAAAATTATCAAACGTTGATCGATCCGTAGCGATAAAAAGGTTGCGGAGCACTGCTCAACAGGATAGTGTAGCCAGAATATAATATTTATGTTTGAGTACTTTTATATCTGAAAAAATATTCCGAATTCGGCCCTTATTCTTTAACATTAGTCGAAAATAGCCTTAAGAGTATTGAATTAAAATTCCGCAGTTGGATGAGGTGAAAAAAATAGCCATTATCTGTAGATACTTTGTAACGGATTGATTTATCGAACATGATGCATTTGGGTGTCAAAATTTGACATCGTTGAGCCCCATTGATTATCTCTTATCAGGAAATATCTCCGATACAACAAACGAACCAAACAAGCGATTAGCTAAGCTAAATTTACATTACTTTGAGAAGAAGCTTATCTTTATTAAGGAGTTCAGTTTAACTTGCATACAAATGACTCGATTAAATTACTTTCATATTCAGTGGAGGTGCTCATCAGAAGATTAAAGAGTGCCATTTAAAGAATTTTTAACGAAAGATTCTTCTAAGCAAAGTGTGTTGGAATTGATGCGTATATAAATAAAATATAAAATTTTATACCTTAGCATTATTTTTTCTGACCTAAGAGCTTTTTGAGAAGTACAGAGCAGCCTAAGACATTAAGGTTATATCGAATATTCCAGCGCATTGTGTGCACTTATGCTTTTAAACTGCTTCTTTGAATTTTTAGGTATATTCGCCTTATAATTCGAACTCTTTCTTAACTCTTTCTTTACTTTCTGAAATATATATGTGCAACGCTCAACTTTTGAAGTCTAGATATAGTAAGTGAGTAGATAATATAAAAGCATGGAATGAAATTAAACCTGACATAATTTAAAAGTCTATAAAATGTAATGCATCAAAAATTCTACATGGAACGGAAGATGATTATTTATTAATGTATCGAAATTACAGTGATGGGGACAAAAGTGAAACAGAATTCAGTGATATGCCTGAAAACATAACGGGAAGACGTATATGACGAATTTTTCAAGTTATCCTCACACACACAAATAATTATGGAAGTTCATAAGGCAGGGGTGGCGAACCTTTATGAATCAACGTGCCATCAAATAATTTTGAGTTGCAATTATTGGGAAAATAATAAAACTAAATATGAATAAAACACAAAACTCTATTTACTACGAAAAAATAATTTATGTGCTGTATAAATATAAATGTTTTGGTTGTTCGTGTAATTCATATTAAAGTAACATTAGTATGACTTCTGTTGTTGCAGATGGAGGATGACAAATAAATTATATTAGATTTGTAAGATGTTACTTTTTGTAGAATGCATGCTGAATTTATTTGAGTCTTCTTCCAAACGGTTTCTTAGCAATTAACTATTTTTGCTGTAGCTCATTTTTTACAAGAGGGTTTGTAATTTGTTTCAAAATACCATTTTACAGACGATTTTCTGCATACCACTATTCCAGAATATGAAACACATACCGCTCTGTCGCCTTTACTAATAGTGCCATGTTTCTCGATCTACCAAATTTGAAATTCTCTGCTACACTTACTAACTTGCACTTTTTGTTCTTTTACTGAACTAGCCATGTTAAACAACAGTTAAAAATCGTAAGTATAACACAGGTAAACTTTAAAACACAGTTACGTCAATAAAATTGACTGTGCTATGCGTAGACAAACTTTACATCATATGCAATTGTAGTCTACTACAGCGGTCGCCAAACTTTTTGACCTCACGGACCAGTAAATTCATAATTTAAATCCCGCGGACCACTAATAGGATTTTTTAAGGATTAAATTTTTGTTTTGAATCGAATTATGTTTCAATGTATCTTAAAACATAACTTAACGTGATGAGTAAGTATGCTCCACACATTTTTCTGGGGACCAGTAAAATTTTCTCGTGAATCATTAGTGGGCCGTGAACCACCACTTTGGTGACCTCTGGTCTACAACATAACTAAGGCAAGACAATAACAAACGAGTGTGCTCCCAGATCACTCGCGTTTGTTCGTAATACTTTATAGTGAACTTTGAAATTTTGAAAAATAAAATGCAAACCATTTTGATCTCTGACATGCCAAAAATACAGTGGGTGATCGGTTAACGAACAGATCGGTTAACGAACACTTTTACGAAAGACTTTTGAGTTTGGATAACGGACACTTTCAAGAAAGATTTTTTGTGTTTGGACAACGAACACATATTCGGAGGTGATCAGGGAGACACCATTTAAATTATGGGTGAAATTTTGACAACTGCTAGAGATCTGGAATTGGAGGTGAACGAGGATGACATAGAAGAGCTCATAATAGGACATGAAGATGAACTGACGATTGAAAAACTCCAAGAAATATTGAATGGAGAACAAACACCAAGAAACACAACGAAATGTGTCTCCTTCTGAACAAGAGGAAGACGAAAGAGGACCAATGCCGACATCTGCCATTAAAGACCTTTTGAAAAAGTGGGAGGCTGTCAGAGCAATGGTCTTAGAATGGCACCCAAACCAAGCTGATGTCAGTAGGGTTGGGGATCTTTACAACGACAATGCTATTAATTACTTCCGGAAAATCCTGAAAAAGAGCGAAAAGCAATCGACATTGGACATGTTCTTCAACGCCCCATAAGCAAAAAATGAAAAGGACTGATTAATATGCAAGACTATATATGTATGTATTATTTTTAAAAAAACTTACTAAGAAATTATACATTTTTTAAAATTTAATTTTCAGGGTCTCCAGAACAAATTAATTGATTCCACATAGAAGTCTATGGTGAATCGATGATCGGTTAACGAACAATTCGGATAGCGAACATAGTCTTGGAACGGATTATGTTCGTTAACCAATCACCCACACTGTATTGTGTCGCGTGCCATAAATGGCACACGTGCCATTGGTTCGCCATCCCTGTTATAAGGTGTGTCATTTCTTTTAAATGAACTGTATTTAGATACTTGTACAAATCTAATTTTTTTAATGCTCATCTTCTCTTTAATTTTATCACCTTTATATACAGCTTATAACGTGAACCCAGTAGAGCACACAGGAATTTTTCAAGGGGGGTCGAAAGTTCACCATTGTTGTATCATGCTCCTTTTGATTTTGTCGATTTTCGGGAAGAAAACACAGTAAAAAACTAATTTATATTAATTAATAAAATAATTAATAAATAATTAGTATTAATTAGTAAAATTAATTATTAATAACACGTAATTAATTAAATTTTAGGTACTATATACTTAGAATTATAATCAATCGGAAAACAAATCAAGGGCTTTGGGGGGGTCCGGACCCCCAGGCCCCCCGCTTGTGTGCGCCACTGCGTGAACCCGTAAATTCTTATCTTATTTTTTATGTTAAAAATGCACGTTATGCCCCAGAAAAAACGGTGTGTGTGTGTGATATCTGTATACATTTTTCATTAAAGTTTATTTATTCCCATGTTATTCGAAACATTTAAATTGTTTTTCATTTATAATTAATAAGAGAGCTGTTTCCCAAATATATGTATGCATTTATGTATGAACACAGATATACAAATAGAATGATGAATTTTAAGTAAACATTTAAAAAGTGTTTATTAATTATTTTTTATTAATGTTGAATGATTTCTGATCTTTCGGGAAATATGAAAATTAAATTCCTTTTATCTAACAAAATAGAAGTGTATCACTTTTGAACAGTGGCGCTCTCAGAAATTTTTCAATAGGTTTGTGGGGGGGGTCCAGCATCAAAAGTCCACATTCTTGCATTATATTCCAATACGCCACCCATCATATTTTTTTTTGATTTTGTCGATTTTCGGGAACAACAAAAAAAACAGTAAAAAAATTAATTATTGAATAAATAATTAACAATAATTAATAAAAGTAATTATTAATAACAAATACTTCATTAAATTTTGAGTACTATATACAAAGGATTGTAATCAATCGAAAAAAATCAAGGGTCATAGGAGGGTGGTCTGGACCCTGGGACCATCCCCCTTTATGTGGGGCCCTTGCAAAAGTTGGCTCTACCTTAGATCCCTCCCCCCTTTTATGCGCCACTGATATTGAATATAACACAAAATCGTCATAAGAAAATTGAACTTAACGTAGATTTATGAAATTGGTTTGTAATATGTGGTTTGGTTCATGGATATGTAGAGTAACATTTTTTGAAGTGACGAAATTATTGAAATCAGAACAACTTGATTTCTTTACCAGACTAAATGGAGAAAATAAAATAAAATGGTATTAGAGAAACTTGGATTCTCTAACAGCATAACTTTCTCAATATTTAATGCGACCTTGGTAGCCTAAAGGGTATGGTCACGAACTTATGGCCAGTGTGTCGTAGGCCCGGGGTCTGGTGCCACTGAGGTCCCGCCGAGTCGTGGAGCTGACGGATGTTAAATCTGTCGAGGCTCAAAATCCTCCTGTTGGCGTGCTGTGATAGTTTGGAGAGGTAGGTTCCAGCTCAGGTGTATTACTCGTCACTTGGTTTAGGCTTAAAATTTTCAAGGTCCGTCGTCAGTAGCCTTTGTGTTGCTGTATAGTGAGACATTAATAAACCCTCACTCCCTCTCAAAATTCGAATATAGTGTAGGTCAGGGATGGCGAACCAATGGCATGCGTGCCATTGATGGCACGCGACACAATATTTTGGGCACGCCACTGATCGAAATAGTTTGCATTTCAATTCAAAATAACAAAGTCCAATATGAAGAATTACGAACAAACGCGAGTGATCGGTCGCAGTTTTCTCAGTTCAAAGAATTATCGGAAACGCTCAAGTTTTTTTTATGTACCCTGATATGACTTCATTTAATAAACTGAATTTGTCCCAATTCGATTAGTTGTAAATTGAAAATTTTGAATTGCAACCGATTAATTTCCAGTCTTATTCGATATGGATTTTAGAATTTGTTGAAAAAACAAGAAAGTTGGAATTGATTAAAACAGAAAGATTAATAAGCAAGAGTTCTGAGTTGTTAGTATTTAGTTTCATTATTTTCTCAATAATAACAAGATAAAATTATCTGACACACACACACGTGGCACGTCTATACATCATTAAATATTTCTTAAAGAAGTAATGGCACGTTGATCTAAAAAGATTCGCCACCCCGGTGTAGGTATATACACAAACAGTATTGGCAAATAAAAATCCTCTGCTTTCGTAGAACATATTTTAATATTATTGAAAGTATTTTCGATTTAAATTAATTAAAAATTTAGAATTCGGATTAATCAAACATTTCAAATGAAATATATGTTAAAAGAAGCTGTAAGTCTGATTTCTGTGTGTGATACTAACTAGGCCAAAAATAAATAAAAAATAAAACAGAAGAAGGTAAGAAATACATCTCTTTCTTACTTGGGGAACAGCAATAAAAATATTTTATTTAATATAAAAGTTTTGAGAATACATAAGCCTTTTATTATATCAGTAAGGATTAATTCAAAGTTTGAAAATTTAGTATAAGAATATGTGTGTGTGTAATTGCTTCAAAAAATTCTATTAACTTATAAAGTTTATATATATATATATATACATGAATAGCTTTCTTTGCATTGAGAAAAGATGTTATAAGTTTCAGATAAAAATTCCTATCATATCAAACTAATATTAATATAAGAGCGGTTGCCTTACCTCTCTCTCTAATTCATATTTAATAATATAGACAAATATTATTCTTAATAGAGAATGAAAAGAAAATAAGTGTTCTAAGGTCTCAAAGTATAATTTATGAAAACGCAAATTGCATTCTTTTGTAAAACAACCTAACATTAATTCTACGTCTTCGTGAGATTCTCTTAAAATACATGGCGTTCCCATGTAAATTCTAAATTCAGCTTATCAAAACAGATTTTTCATGTGTTTGTATCAGATATTTCTATTCGTTCTTATATAAACAATTGTTCTGTAGTAGAATTTTCTAAATATTTGAACATAGTCATTATACATATTTTGGTTTCAACGGGTCGATGCCGAGTATGCATTGAAGAATCGATTCGGATTAGATTATATAGGAAAATGTTTTGTTTGCTACAGTGAGAAAATTCCTTCTCCATACTAACAAAGAATTTTTTTGCAGCTTTCGCATCTTAGAATATATGTGAGATTTAGCTCTATGAAAAAAATGCTTTGGTTAGCATTGTGTATCAACTAATATAATGAATATGTATTTTTGACTTGTATGATTCAACTGACAGTCAAATTCTTAAGAAGCAGCTGTTTACACATATACGTACCCAGAAAAGTATTAAATATTAAGCATTTATCTCAGTTTTGAGTTTTGATACATCTGATAAATTTTTTGCCCAATTTAAAGTAAGATTACTTATAGAAAGATTACTTATATATGATATTCTAGTTATTTTCACCAAAGAAATAATTTGTTGTTTTAAGTAATTTCTTTCTATTATCAAATTTACAACACATTAAGAGGACTTGATACCCCAAAAATCACAGACCTATCGTTTTTTTTATTTTCATTTAATCTTATTCTTTGCATTATTATCTTTCGATTGATATATCACTTGTGCATGTCGGAAAGTTAGAAGTTGAATAAAACTTCATTTGAAAACAAATTAGGCAATTCAGCCACGCCCCCTTTTTAGAAAAAAAAAGCTAAAAAAAGCATTTTGATAAAAAAAAAATCTAATTTATAAAGAGAAATAATAACATTCAAAAAGAATGTGCAATATATAAAGCAGAATATTTCCGAGGCAATACATACAATCATCTTATTCCTGATATATTTTTTATACAAATATAATACTTTAATATTATAAGAAGAAAAACAGCTAAAATTTCTGTCGTGACAGAAAAAAATTTTTTTTAACGTTTTTCTTGAATTTTCTTGTGCAATTGGTACTCTCTAAAAGTTTATCATTTATAAAAATGAGTGGGTTGAAAAAATATGAAAATGCAATTATTTTAAAAAGAAAAATGTATAACTAATATCTTAAAGTGGTATTTTAAGTTTAATTAAGTTTATAATAATTATTTTTTCAGAATTATGAACTTTAAAGTGGTTTTTCTCAGTTTGTGTTTTTCGAAACCTTAGTGCATTCAAAATGCTACTCCTTCGACAATTATTTACCAATCACTTTCATTTTTTTCCTGCGTGTCAAAAATAAAGCATGTAATAAAATTAGGGATCCATTTTGCTATAAACTGAATACTTTTTTTTAAAAAAAATAAAATGTAAGACATGTTGGCTTTTTCGTTGATTTTTAGCCTGTATATCAAAATTTTATTTTTTTCTCAAAAACGAATAAAGTTACTCTAAAATCGATCCCTAAAGTTGCTTAGAACATCCATAAGAATATTATAAAAAAATTTCAGGTCAAAAAATTAACTTTTACAAAAGGAGTAGAATTTTAAAATTTTCCCAATTTTCTTCAAAAAATTTAGATTTTTAAAATTGCGTGAATAATATATGAAAATTTTCATCTGGTATCATTTTCTTGAATAGAAACATTGTATAAAATGCTAAAATATAATTTTTAAATACGTAAATAAAGAAATTTGCTCAAAGGGTACAGAGTCCTCTTAAAAAGAAATGCATGTTAAAATGTTTTCTGTACTTTTTTGTGAAATGATATTTTTAACTTAGGATTTGGCAATACTAGAAAGAAAACAAATTTTAGTGAAAACAAATATTTCTATTGTTTTTTGAATATTTAAATACACTATTGATTAAACACTTCAAACCTGATGAAATTGATTTTTTTTTTCACGCTAAAGAGCCGATGGAATATAATGAGGAAATTCCCTTTGTTGTATTATTATTTGCTAACAAACTCCGTCCTTCCTTAAAAGAATTTTTGGTTTTGTGCTTGATAACTTTTAATTAATTATTTCAATAGAAAATTGTGTTTTTTCTCGTCTTCTATTTTTAAACACATTCCATTATATTTTTAATCTCCATTGAAAAGAAACTATTTTTAATTATTTAAAGGAATAAAAATAATAGTAATAATAATAGCAAAATAATTTTGTTATGATATATTTTGAACATAAATTTTATTATTTCATGCAGAAATGCTTTGCGGGCTTTAAAGACAAAGCAAAAGTTATTCTAAACATCTTTAATAAAATGGAATTTTCTTATATACTACATTTGTTTTTTAATAAACTGATAATTCAAGCAAATGACAATTTTTGATTGAATTTAATAAGTTGATTTATGTTAATAGTTTTCTTTTTATATAAATGAAAGTATGCATTTTAAAAATCCCTTTTTGATTTTGAATACAGTTTAATTAATTTCTTTTAAATATTGTCAAAATTATTCCAGCAAATTTTTTTTCTACGAAAAATTAGATCATACTCCATTGGGGAATCACTTAGCAGAGTATCAAATAATTAAATGATCAGAGAAATGTAATCATAGATAATATTTTAGCTATACTGCATTTTTGCTTATTGGCACTGGAATACAATAGCAATATATATATTTTTAAAAAGTTAAGAATATAAAATACAGTAAGACCCCGCTTAACGCGGGGTATACGTTCCATCAAAGTAGAGCGTTATATGAAACAGCGTTAAACGATGTTATCTCATCATGTAAATAATGGGGTAAGGGGAAGATGGGTTGAAAATTGGTCAGATATTTTACCATTAAATTTATTAATTATGTTTTTTATAACAATAAAACAAAAATTTATTTTTTACAAATATAGAAACATAATAAACGAATATGCATATAAAAATAAATAAAATTCTAAGTCAGTATGTTTACATTTCAGATAATTCAATCTCTTCTATGTTTCCAATTTTTTGCCATTTTATCAAGAAGGTAGATTGGCTTCATGGCATTTTACGTTCAATTTCGTCGTCAATCCATATAGAAAGTCCTTTTCCCATTTCCTTTATTGTATTATTTCTAGAACGGGTAATTCTACTTGCAGAGATTGTCGTAGTTGCAGTTATACCGATGACCGTATTTTTACTTTATTCTTAAGAATGGTCCTTATTGTTGAAGTTGCCAAATTCAATGCAGCACCAATTTGAGATTGATGTTCACCAGTATCTAATCTTCTAATCACTTGCATTTTAGTTTCTAGTGAAATGCTTTTTTTATTCTTTATTTTCGTGTTTTTTATTATCACCCATGATAAAAACTAAAAATCATAGCATCGTTATATTATATAAATTCATACTTACAAAAACGTCAACAAATGTTTGGAACGATAAAAATACTTTCGTATAATACCGCCGGAAAGAAGAAACACAAGATAAACTGCTTCGGATATTGGGAAGCCTACCACGGCGTGCTATTTCGAGGAATCCCACAATTCAGATAAAAGATCGTTAAACCGAAACAGCGTTAAGTGGGGTCTTACTGTATTTCAAATATATCGAAATACATTTTGATTCTTTAAAAGCTCATGATGTAAATAAGGCTATGACTTAAATATCGTGGTGATAAAAGTTATATTTTACATTTCCTATAAAATTTGCTATTTTGAAATTTTTTCTTATATTTATTGCATTTGTTTGACACAAAGATCAATAAATAACAATAAATTAACTCTATGATTCCTAAGCCACTCATTATTCCACAGAACCAGTGAAAGTGAAATCGAATAGTATTATAAACATGTAGTTTTGATATGATGCTTGTGATGTAAAATTATTTTAGATTAAAATAATTTATTTTATTAAAACATTCATGATAAACCAACACTCTGAAAATTATCATATAATTATTTTATTTTTTCCTTGAAATAAATTCTTAACTTCTCGATTCTTTCAATATAACGTAGTGAAAAAAATTAACCATACTTACGTTTTAATTCCCAAATTTATGAGAAAAAGAACATTGAATTTATTTTTTAATGATATGTAACTATTGAAGACTTTAATAAGTAAGGTATGTTATATGCAAAATAAAGGAGAGTGTTGACATTTAATTTTAATTTATTAAAATCCACAGTAAAGACTTTTTTTTAGTATTAACATCTTAAATTGCTATAAAACTTTTAGGAAATTTAAAAATTGATATAATTATTTTACTACAATAATGGCCTAGAGGGACATTGTACGCTTTCTTATCATTTCATATATGATGTTTAAAAAAATTTTCTTTTGGCGTTCTTTATGTATTGGTGTATAACTTTTAATCTTATGCATGTTTTCATCTCTTTCATTATATAATGCGTCAATTTTAAAGCATTTATTTCAATGTGTAACGAAAAGGTTTTCCGTAAATTATGCATGTATTTATTAAATTTTAATTTTAAGGCAACGAAAATTAAATATGAAAGAATTAAATAAAAAAAGTATGTTTTTACCCACTATATTATATTTTTGGAAACATGATTAATTTCTTTGAAGATATTTATATAAAAATCTTTTTGAAATAACTTTTCAAATTTAAGAAACATGCCTAAGACGAAAGCTCGTATGCAAAAATGCTTGATAATCTAGTTTTTGAATCAAGATCACCAGTACTTCATAGAATGTTATTTTATTTTGCTCAATTGCTTCTGCGCAGATTAATATCTCATTCAGTATTCCGAAAAAACAAAGAAAGGAAACACGTATTTTTTTCTGGGAAAATTTCTAAGAAGTATTTTTTAAAAATATGTGATTCAACAGATCAAATACAAGCTGAAAAAAATCTATTCAAAGTCATATTATTTGGAGGGCTATCCTAACATATATCTAAGTTAATTTTGTTGAATATTTCTAAATCGATTATAAAGTAACACAAAAGAATTGGGCGGGGGGGGATCTCTAAATATTTGAAAACTCAGGGCCTTTTTACGATACTGTAACGTTTCTGAATTCAACGCAGCTGTTATTGTGATAGACTCGTTTTGGGTTCCGACATCATCTCCACATCATTGCGTACAAAGGATTTTAAACCTTAGTAGAAATAAAAGCTTTGGAATCTGAGGATGATAAATTCGAGTCTCGATTTTACCGAAGGTCATTAAAGTATAGAGAAATAAAATGGAATAATATTGATCAGAAAATTCTCATATTGCGGAGAAGTTTGTGGAGTAAAACATCAATTCTTACTAATTCTTTTTACCTGTATAGGGTTCAAATGTATGTTTTATTCTTTTTACCTATAATGGAAATAATTGTGAAATTATTCAAATCGTTACTCAATGAAAAATCATTTGATAAAGCAAGGAGGGAAAAAAAGGGGGGAGATGAAAGTAAACGTATCTTTCCCTCAGAAGCTTTAGTCACTGAAAAATGAAATTCGAAACATTTCCTTCGAAACATTTGATTTATAAATACAAAAGAAAGAGAAAATATATATGAGAATTTTCATTTTATAACATTAAGATTAACGCAGTGAAATTATTAAAGTGATTCTTAAGTCACATTTAAAATAAGTAGATTAGGATAGTTAAACTACATGTATTGAATCAAAAATTCTATTGCAACAAAATTATACTACAAGCTAATATTTAATTAGTTTACTAAAACTGAATTTTTCGCCATTAAAGGAATATTATTTTAGATACAAAAAAAAGAAGAAAAAATAGTCAGCTAGTCACTTTTCAGTTTTGTGTAAGTTATGATTCCCTCCTGTTTTCATCAATAATGTGAACTTAATTTTAAAAATACATTTTACTAATGAAAAAACTCTTTTTATTGTTTTAGAAGCTTTTCTTTTAAATAATATAACTTCTTGGTGATTAAAACTGTTCGCTTCAAAACTTTGCGTGGAGCAATTAGATATGTAAAAAAGCGGGATGTCCTCACCCTTTGTGTATTATTATTTTCAATTTGAATTATGCCTAGCATAAAATTTACTGTACTATCTTCAGTGAATACACGTTACCTGAGTTTTTAATCAGTGTCATTTTCTTTAAAGTGGAAAGTGCAGATCTTATTGCTTATAAAAAAAAACTCTTGGGTTTCTCTGAAAAGAAAATTCATACAGTTTTATTTCTTATCTTATATAAATTGAAATGAAAAATCGTATAAATTATTTAAAATTTCAAATTTCTTTACTTTAAAACGACTTTTCAAACTATAAAACTCGAATAACCTTTGTAATGGATATCGTTTCCAACATCTTCAAGACTCAACCTGGAAAACTAGCAATCTTTCTCCTCGATGTTTCGTGTGTGTGCTTAAACTTTATTGTTGTAATAGCCGCGTACCTTGTCTCTTTTTCTTTTTTCATCTTCCATATCCAGATAGGATGCTGGTCAAATGAATCATTTCCCAGTACACATCCGTTTCCTTGTCAAATGCAGCTCTCTCTGCAGCAGACGGAGGCTGTATCTCCCGTTATCTACACATTAGAGAAAAAAAAAGGTCGTTTCTATTATTGAAGAAAGAGATCAAGAGTCAAACAAAACGCACTCAGCTTAATACATGGAGTAGCGACAATAAGATTGGAAAACGACTTCTTCACTTACCGAAAAAAGCAATTTAGGTAAGCGATATCTTTCTAGTGATGGCTAGTTCTTTAATGACGATCTTGTGCATTAAGAGAATTTCCATCTGTGCTTTTCTGTTTCTTGTTTTATAGATAGGCAGGATTTTTTTGTCTTTTTTTCGTTATAGATATGTTTTGCTTAAGTTTCTTTGAGATGGGCATAATCGCATTGAGAGAGAAAAAAAGGAGAGATTAAGATGTTGTTGTTTACACCATATAGTGTAAAAAAGCAATTGCACGCTCCCCCTCTTCGATTCAACGTAAAGGGTGTTTTTTTTCAGAGGTACAGAACTTTAAATTGCAATAAAACAACGACGTATTATTCGATTGACATGAATTTTTTTTTATTCGAAAGATAATCTTGTGGCATTACATTTTAAATATGATTTCTGGCATAGGACTGCCACGGCTGGCTCGGATGTAGTCCAATCTGGACGTCCAATTTTCGATGACTTCATAAGCGAATTTTGTTTAGCGATGAAGCGCACTTCTGGTTGAATGGCTACGTCAACAAACAAAACTGCCGCATTTGGAGTGAAGCTAATCCACAAGTGTATGTCGAAACACCGTTACATCCAGAAAACTGACTGTTTGGTGCGCTTTATCGGCTGGTGGAATCATTGGTCTGTACTTCTTCAAAAACGATGAAGGCCACAACGTTACAGTCAATGGTGATCGGTATAGAGCCATGATTACTAACTTTTTCATTCCTGAATTGAACAATCATGATGTCCAGGAGCTGTGGTTCCAACAAGACGGCGCAATATGTCACACAGCTCGTGCCACAATCGATTTATTGAAAGACACGTTTGGTGACCGCCATAATTTCACGTTTTGGACCTGTGAATTGGCCTCCAAGATCTTGTGATTTAACACCGCTAGACTATTTTCTGTGGGGCTATGTAAAGTCATTGGTCTATGCGGATAAGCCACAAACGCTTGACCATTTGGAAGACAACATTCGCCGTGTTATTGCCGATATACGGCCACAAATGTTGGAAAAAAGTCATCGAAAATTGACTACATCCGAGCCAGCCGTGGCAGTCCTATGCAAGAAATCATATTTAAAATGTAATGCCACAAGATTATCTTTCGAATAAAAAAAATTCATGTCAATCGAATAATACTCGTTGTTTTATTGCAATTTAAAGTTCTATACCTCTCAAAAAACACCCTTTATTAAGTAAAGATCTAAAATTTGTTAAATTTGCGTGATTATGTGATTATTTTTTTTTTTTTTGCTCAGGATAAGAGATGATGCTAGATATTTTAATCCAGAAATAGTTTCCTGTACTTGTACTTCATTTTTACTTCCATGTTTAAAAGAACATTCGTCAGTTATTAAATGCAATTTATAAATGGTTTTAAGTGGAGTACTTAGGAGATTTTTTTGACTTTAAGGCCCTTTCGCCCTTGTAAAATATTTGTGACTCATGTTTAATCTTGAATATTTTCTGATTATTTTATTTTTAATATAAGAGATTGAATTAAGCTTCTCATTTTCCCAACTTGAAATAATTTTCTTCCATTTTATTTAATTTAAATTAAATTTTTTATGTGCTTAAAGTGTTTGATTAAGCCTACTATTAAAAATATTTTACTATAAAACGACATTTAAAGTTCCTTTCACTTTTTTCATTATTAAATTTTTATGCATTATTTTTTCATCTGACAGGAATTTACCTTTTTATGTTTAAGAACTATAACAAGTGACCATTTTTTTTACAAAAAAGAAAAGAAAAATTCATAATGCACTAGAAAAGGAGAGATATTTTTATATTATACGTTCGATTATATTTTTACTTACTAGTTATCATTTTACTGTTAGTAATTGCTTTTTTTTCACAACTTCTCAATCCATTAATCTATCAATATAAATCAATGTTTTTTCTTACGTTATTTTCATTTTAAATTCTTCGATCGCTAGTTACTCTGGTTACACGTTGATATTTAATAAAAGAAATAGAACGTATTATACCATCATTCAGGTTATTGTTTTACACCTCTTTCCCTCTCTAGCTTCTTGTAAATTCTATAATAGATATACCAACATTTTTCGGCTTTTAATGGTCCTAAAATAAAATTTTTTAAGAAATTGCAATTCCTTAGAAGCTTTTTGGGCTGTGTGTTATTTTGTTTTTGATATAAACATTTGAAACGTTATTTTAACCCCCCTTTTTCATTATAACTTCATAAATATTTCTTTTTTAAAAAGCTGAAGAACGTTTAAGATTTTTTGGGGTAAATAAAATGCTTGTTTATATAATTAACTCTTTTACATATGTTATACATGCATTATTTCTTAAGAGAGAAATCCATATATTTTTAATCTATTAAATTAGATCACACATACGCATGAATAGACGTTTCATCATCATTGTACGAAACATATATTTGTAAAGGGTGTTTTTTTAGAGGTATAGAACTTTAAATTGCAATAAAACAACGATGTATTATTCGATTGACATGAATTTTTTTTATTCGTAAGATAATCTTGTGGCATTACATTTTAAATATGATTTCTGGCATAGGACTACCACGGCTGGCTCGGATGTAGTCCAATCTGGACGTCCAATTTTCGATGACTTTTTCCAACATTTGTGGCCGTATATCGGCAATAACACGGCGAATGTTGTCTTCCAAATGGTCAAGCGTTTGTGGCTTATCCGCATAGACCAATGACTTTACATAGGCCCACAGAAAATAGTCTAGTGGTGTTAAATCACAAGATCTTGGAGGCCAATTCACAGGTCCAAAACGTGAAATTATGGCGGTCACCAAACGTGTCTTTCAATAAATCGATTGTGGCACGAGCTGTGTGACATGTTGCGCCGTCTTGTTGGAACTACAGCTCCTGGACATCATGATTGTTAAATTCAGGAATGAAAAGTTAGTAATCATGGCTCTATACCGATCACCATTGACTGTAACGTTGTGGCCTTCATCGTTTTTGAAGAAGTACGGACCAATGATTCCACCAGCCCATAAAGCGCACCAAACAGTCAGTTTTTCTGGATGTAACGGTGTTTTGACATACACTTGTGGATTAGCTTCACTCCAAATGCGGCAGTTTTGTTTGTTGACGTAGCCATTCAACCAGAAGTGCGCTTCATCGCTAAACAAAATTCGCTTATGAAAATCGGGAACAACGGCAATCTCGTTTTGGGCCCATTCGACGAATCTACGCCTTGCTTGATGATCGTTTTGATGAATTGCCAAACCAAACTGAGAATAAATCACTTGACAGCTGTTAAATCGGTCGCCATCTTGGAAAGTAATGCCAACTTAAACTTCTATACCTGGAAAAAACACTCTTTATATGCGTGTGTAATAAATGTTTGAGCTTAATATCGTATTAAACCAAATATAAAATATCAGGTTTTAAAAACTAGTTGTTTCTGCAAAATAGCCATGTCAAAAACAACGCAAGATATTCCTTTGTTTCTTAAAGAATATTTTGTATTACATTTGCACACTACAGAGAAGAGGAGAAATTGACTTTATACAATCATGATCAAATATATTTGCGTATTTAACGAAATATATTTGATAATGAAAAAAGTCTCTAAAGAATTATATTGCTTTGAAAGATTAAATTTGACTTTTGTTCTGTGAATATTGAATGTCATTGCATTTCAAGCAATCATTCTATTATCAGAAAGTCCTCTCATAATATTTATATGAAAAGATCGAACGCGTATTCATAACAAATTAGGAAACTATCTGTATGAAATCCGTATGAAATGGGGGGAAAAAAATAAGAAAAGTACCCAGGCGTTTCTGTACAGACTATTCTTTCCTTCATTTTATTATGAAGTGATTATAATACAGATTATTTTTCAAGAGTTATGTAGAATTTTCTGAATTTATTATTTTACGATTTCTTGTAAACTAAATTATCTGTCTATAACCCAGTTAACTAACAAGCCAAGAAATAATTTAATGCCAAAATTGTCAAAACATGTTTACCTCATTGAATTTTAAATGGAGTCACGGCACGTGGTCTCTGAACTTATTTTAATGTCATTGACTACCACGTGTGTGTTGTTAGTTATACATATATTTCAATAACAATTGCGAGATGAAAACTTTTCTTTGCAAAATTTTGCATGGAACAATTTTTAAAAATTAATTTAATTGCAGCTAAAAGAAGGCATATTAAATATTTTTTAGATTTATTTTTGCGTTTTCTTGACTGACTTTTTAATGATTTTTATAAATATTAGAGTCATTTATTTATAACTACATTATTTAATTTCTTCAATTTTTAAAGCACTTTTTATTTGACTTCTCATTCGAAAATTATTGTTTCGTATTATTTTTTCTATCTTTTTTTTTTAAAATCAAAATCATCGGGATTTTTTTCTTGACCAGGGTAAAAAAAAAAGTGCCGCCTTGTTATTTGATCAAGGCTCAAAATTATGAGCTCCGTCGTCAACAGTCCTCGTGTTGCTTTATAGTGACTTTCAAAGTAGCGCACGCGTAACGTACACTCTGAAGATCACGTGTGTGTGTGTGGGGGGGGGTGAGTGAGTGAATGAGTGAAAATTAGCGTCGCTCGAGGGCTTTTGGTGACGGACCTCGTAATTTTGAACCATCGTCAAGTGCCGGGGACGACACCTGAGCTGGCACCCCCTCTCCTAACTACCACACCACACCAACGGGAGGACGTTTCAGCTCTCGACAGTTTAACGTACATCACTCCCCTACACGGAAGTTCTTCAGTGGTTTTGGGCTCGAACTCATAACACGCCAACCACAAGTCCATTACATTGACAACTAGGCTACCACGGCCACACGGGGGCGGGCGATGCCTAATGGTCGCCAAGTACGTACGCTTTGAAAGATGCGGCTTGGGGACCAAAAATTGACTTTGCAGGGGGCTCTAATATGCTCCGTTATGCCACTGGACGCTAATATAACACTCTCCTTCACTGTATATTGAACTTTAATCTAATATGGTGACAATATAATTCACAAATTTTGCAATAAATAACAGAATGCATTAAAACAGGATCCAACACAAATAAATATAAGTTTGGAATTAATAAAGAAATAACATATTTCTTATAAGATTAACATTGATTTCGAGTAAAAAAAGAATCTTAATTTCATGTTTTAAAAGCAAATTTATTTGAGTGGTTTATAAGTAATTAGTTTGAATCTCATCAGTGATGAAATTTCAATTTTTTCATCTGTTTTATTAAAACAATTTTAAAAAAATTAGACTCTATTTTCTACTAAGTTAACAGATCAGGCTCCCCAGAGAATAGGGATTACCAATTTTCTTTTAACATTATTTTGAATAATTTGGTTTATATAGTCCTAGAATTAACTCGAAATACTAGAAATCTCTCCTTTGGAAGAAGAATTTATGTTATCTGCCAAGGAACTTAGGTTAATAAAGCATACTGTTTTTTTACACTCTAAGAAAATGGCAAAATGACAAAGACGTATTGCAACAATTTAAAAAATTTCCTTTATGGGATCAAAGTTTAAACAGAGATAGACAAGATTTCTTTTTAAAAATACCTTTCCATTATTTTACATAATAAAACTTATTTGATAAGGGATTAAATTATCTTATCTTGGAACTACGAATGTAAAACAACGATTAAAATCATTTTATTTCGAGAAATCTGAAGAAAAAAAATGCTATTAAAATACCAAAGAGGTTAATAAAGATAAAAGAAAACGATTAAAATGAATCACACAAGTGGAATTTAAAAATAAACGAGAGGAAAATGTTCTTATATTGCGCTATATTGTCACAAATATTGATTAGCAATGTCAGTTAAGCATTAGACATTTCCTTATCGGACAGCATTTTGTCCATTTTTGTATTTAAGCCTTCCACATTTCATTGCATAATAAGGTTTCTTGTTCGGCTTCAATGAATTTAGGAGAACAGATTATGTAGTACGAATAAACAAAATAAACGCAGTGGACCATGTCTAAGGTGGTTGTGAACAAAAATGACCACTTTTTTTTTCTCACGATAGATAAAGGCAGTGAAGGACATCGATTGGAATCTGGAAATTTTCCTTTTTTTAGAACTAAAAACAAACAATGTAATAACTACAAAATGCTTAGCTTTATCTTTCTTTGGATTTGAAACTGAGTCATAGAAAAAAAATGCCGAAAATCGGAATAATTTAAAATAAGAACAAAGTATTAATTTCTGGGTGGAATTTTAGAACCTTTGTAAATAATTAAATTTATTTTTTAAAAATCCGTTTTTATCCCCGAGGAATTTTAAGAAGCGATTAATTTTTTCTAGGATTTCGTTAGCAGATAGGATCTTCGAGATCAAAAAAGACATTCAAGTTTCACCCATTGAAAAGCACTGTACAATTGATATTGTCGCCTCGATTTTTTTAGATAAGGTATTTGAATCAAAATCAAAACTAAAAACACATTCGAATCAATTCTATTTACTAAGTAAATAAAAATAATTAATCAGAAAATGGATTATTGACTAATTCTCCTCCCTTGCGCTCCTCTTTTTTAATGTTTTATCTATGGCTATCATGTATTTATCCTATTTTCTGATATTAGTTTATCTTTTATCAGTTGTAAATAAAAAAAATCATATTTTCTTTTTAACTATAAGATAAATATATCCTTGACTATAATTGCTGAATTATGTTCAGAGAAACTGTTGTGCAATGAAATTAATATGCCACCACATTTGTTTAGAAATAGGGAATGATTGAATATTTTTAGTAATGTTGTGTCATTTTCTTACAGTATATTCCTACAATTTTTATAATTACATTGTAAAATATTATAAAATTAAACATTTTATGTTAATTTCATTGTTTTATTTTTTAAATACGTTTAGTTAAAATATGGAATACTGACTAAGAAAAGATTTCTTTATTTTTCACCATTTTTCAAATTGTTGAATGCGTATTCATTTATTTTTTAAATGTATGGAAGAAAAACTGGGCACTGAGAGAATAAGTTTATATATATCTCTCTCATGGTAACTATTTCAAATTATTACATTAATAAATAAAAAAAATTTCGAAAATTTACCCTCTAAACTCAATTTGATTTGAACAATCAATTCAGGTGTTTATATTTTACAGTATAAACTGAGAAAGTTTGCTTTTTTTTCATCACGCTTCTCTGATTTTCGCCCACATGACTTACGCCCGTGTCTCAGCTTGTACGAAGTGTGCTAAGTAGATGCCTTTTAGAGTAATAAAACATCATTCGAATATTTAGTTCCGACCCACTCATTATGTAAATACAAGCCTTTAGGTTTTCCTCATCAGAAATAACTCCATAGAATTAAACAAACCATTGGCTAATACTGTGTTAGTTGGAGCGTTTGACAGTACAAAGTAATTTTATCTTATAATTAAGCTTCAGAATTAAGAATTTAATTTGAATTTATATGGAAACAACAATAAGCAAATATTTGCATTTGGGTTTGCAGATAATTGATTTTTATTCTCAAAAAAATATTTGCCGTCTTGAGGAGGGATCGAATTTTAAATTTGTAAGAATGCTTTTAAGTAGTGATAAACGTTCTTTTTTTTATGCTGAATAGCGCTAAGAATTTTGACATTTTCACTGTGTGATAATATATATTTACTAATGTAAATAATTTTTCGTAATATAAGCTTTAATCATCGCTAAGAAGCGAAATTATAATGAAATATTGTTTCAAATATAAGTGAACACAAATCAGAAATTCTTTAGCCTTCTCAAAAGATAAGTTTTTAAATATTTCTCAAAAATGTGTAGGTTGTATTCCGGATGTAAATTACTTAAATATCTTATAGGGGGAAGGGAAAAAACTGCAACGTAAGAGCGCAGCATCAACGGGTAACAGACCAATTTCATTTCTTAAAAATCTTGATTTTTCGTCCTCCTTCGTTGTTAGGGATTACAATATCGGACCAAAAGTTCAATACCGGTATTTTTTAGATCTTAATACCGGTATACCGGTTTTAATATCGGTATTAGAAATTTTAGAAAAAACACGAAAACACGCAGGTGTTTCTTTGTTTTATATTTACCAGTTTTATTAGACAAAAATAATTTTTAATATCACAAAAAAATATTTTTTAACTTATAAATTATAACAGTAAATAAAGAACACACACAAAAAAAAGTAAAGGAAACTCTTATTTATTTAAATCACAAAAAAGTGTAAATATCGCTATTCAGTCTGTGATACTAGTGTGATCTTAAAAAAATGCATAAATTGCACTGTCATAAAGCCTGGAACGTAATTTTGTGCAATAATTTCATCCGAATTATCTTTTTTTTTTCAAAATAATCTAAAATCCCTGATGGCTTGGGCTTAAAAAGTGTGCTAAAATTTGTATCTTCATCGCAGTTAGATTCTTTCCCTTTTAACAATTTTGTATCTTGTTTCGTTTTTAAATGTGTATGGAGTCCCCGCTTGTACTTCCTCCATTCATTTTAATAACACTAGAGCATTTTCTACATTGTGCCACTATATTCTTTTCATTATTCAAGTATTATCAACTGATTTTTTATGTTCTTTAAAGTTATTCTCATTCATTATTATTGGTTATTATTTATGAGTTTATATATATAATTAATATAAAAAATATTTTGAACCCTTAAGTGTGTATTATATGCGAACACAGTGTAAATAACAAACTCATCAATTTAAAAAAATTTCAAAATATTACGCATTTTCATCACAATTACGACCTTGTTTTCACAGATACGAATATCATTCTACGAATCCTGAGCGTGTGCAGTATCGCTCTGAGCTGTAACAGGATATTTTTGGACCGCCTCTTTGGAGGATTCACATATTTTATCACTACTCTTGACTGTACAATATAACTTTGTACTCACTGTTTAATTAATTTCGCCCGTTAGGAAGACACAAAAATAAAAACATACATTATTTTGCGATGTTGGTGATCCCTGAGCATATAATGGAGACAATTTTAAGGAATTTCTAGTAAATACCGAAAAACCGGTATTTAAACTTGTGAATACCGGTATTCCAAATTGCACAAATCGCTCAAAATACGGGTATTCGGTATCCCGGTATTGCAATCCCTATTCATTGTTAAATTATATCTTCAAAGTATCATAACGGCTTTAACTTTTTATTTAAACTTTTTTTCAAATCCAATAATTTGCAAACAAATGTAGATTTTTTTATGTTCCTAAATTCAAAACATTATTTATAGGAAAGCATGACAGACTCCCTTATAACTTATACACTGTCTTGAAGGGGTGGGAACACACGAAAATTAACTTTGTCACCTAGGGCAGTGTTCCCCAACCTTTTTATCGCCGCAGTCCGGTCAACGTTTGTTAATTTTACCGCGGCCCGCTGAAGGGGAGAACGTTGATTGTTTATATTTTAGACTGTTCTGATTCAATTATTTTAATTTAATTGTGACTTCAGATTAAAAAAAATAGCTACACTAAAAAATGAATATAAAGTGATTTAACAAGGAATATAAAGTGATTTTCATAAAATGTAACCCAAAACCCCTAAAATATTCCACAGTAAATAAATGGGAAATAATTTAATGTTTCTGGTACGGACCGGAAATATTTGATTCCCGGACCGAGGGTTGGAGATCACTGTCCTAGAGCTGGAAACTATATAGTTACGACTCTGCAATAGAAAGCACATAATAATAGAAGAAAATAATCGTCTTTCCCCTCCTTCCGATTTCGATATGTGCTTCCGGTTGGATTCGATTGCTATCATTTTATGCTAAAATTATCATTCCGTTCTTATTGGAATGAACTAAAAATAAATTCTTTATTAAGAAAATCTTAATGTGACTAAAAATTTTTGATACGCTTTTTAATCTATTCAAATTTAAAAATGAATAAATTAATTTAATAAAAAAACTTTATCTGAGAATAATTTAATTTTCAGTTAACCTAGTTTTTTTCCTTTCCGAACTTGCTTTAAGCAATATGCAGTATATGTCTGTAATCTCTAAATCTCAGTTTAAGATAAATCATTAATGAAATGATGCAATCAACCAAATAATGATGCAACATGTATGATTTTTTGAAGCCATAATTATATTTCACGTTTTCTTTTCTTTTTGTTCAGCTTAAAACATGACCAGTTAGAGATTCCTGGAATATCTGAAAAATAAAATCCCGAGCAAAATGGATCGAGGGATTTGCAGCCTTCACCATTACAGAATTTATTATTCGACCTTGTTTTAACAATTTGGTATTTTATCGTTTTATAAGATAAAACGTTTCTGAACGTTTCAATTCCTACCATAAGAAAATTCCTTTGATCATAATAGTCTACATGTATTAGTTACCTGATTTTAGTCAAAGAAATTTTTCTTCGGATTTTTGCCTATATAGTTAAAAAACCTACAAATTATAACATCTAAAAAGACAGATAACGGAGTCTATGCCATTATTAATCAATCCATATCGTATATATTCTAAAATAAAACGTTTGCCATGGTGATTTGCTGAATTTGTAATTAAAAAGAAAAATATTTCACTCCAAATATCAGATAGATACATATATACAA
Source organism: Trichonephila clavipes (assembly GCA_019973935.1). Taxonomy (NCBI): domain Eukaryota; kingdom Metazoa; phylum Arthropoda; class Arachnida; order Araneae; family Nephilidae; genus Trichonephila; species Trichonephila clavipes. The sequence goes on from BMAU01016972.1 coordinate 51,911, forward strand.
ACGTTTACTTTTTGTTACATTACTAAAATTGTTTATTTTTATTCTCTCAAATATCTTTTGTTATAGATAATTATCATTTAAATACACCATAACATCAAAACATCTACTGAAAAAAAAAAAAAATCAAAACAAAGAGAATCAAATGCAAATATATTTGAGATTTAAAAAAACAATTAAGTTAATCTGATTAAATAAAGGCTTATATTATAATATTTTGCTAGTAGTGACACAATTATTCTTAGTGTTTGGAGTAAAAAGATTCTTCATGTCTGGAAAGTTCTACTATCTGATTTACAATAAAACTTTGAATGTATTTTTGTCCAAAAATCATACTTTTCGAAAGTTTAAAAACATTTTTCCTTTACTTTTTTTTTAAATTCAAATTTCTTGCTATAAGTGCACGCTGTTTTCAAGATTCGAATATTTGAGACACATAAATTCTTAACATCTTTGATTATCGGAAATGGGAAAGTTGTTTATTTTCGCAATAATCTAATTCTCTATTTGAAACAACTTCAAGCATTTTTTTAAAAGTCATTCTTGTTTATGTATATTATCTCGAAAATAAAACTAAGTATAATATGGAGATAAAAACTATTTGGTGCACTTTTATCATAATATAAATTTGTTAAACTATTAATTTGAACATTTTTTTAAAATTGATATATCAGAAGAAAGAATTTTATTAAAAAAATATAAATTTAACCCCGATCAGAAGCAATAAATATAAGAGTTAATTTCAATTTTTTTAAATATTACATTAAAACCTATACATTATATTCGAATGACAAGCTTAATTGTTCCAAGTCCCAAAACACATAAATTTTACTTATCGCATCCACTTAAAAACAACAAAATTACATTCAGAGAGCATAAAAAGTAAATTCATATTTTCTCGTCAAACATTAACATAACTCGATTTCTTGAAAATGCTTTCCAAGTATAAAATAAATAAATTTCGTTGTAGGAAACAACAAAAATCTTTGATTTTTAAAATGAAGAAAATTTTCATTTTGGTTGATAATATCCGGAAGGATAGAACAGATTTTAATCAAATTAGGTATGTACATAAGTTAATATACTATACAACAATTTTGCACGCACTGATGATCGTGTACACCATGATTCATCAGCGCTGGAAAGTCTAATTGATAGGTTACAATAGGGAATAAGTAGTAGGTTAATAGGCAGTATAGTATTGCAGCTATTCACCTTTCAGAACGTGAATTCATACTGGAAATGAGACAAATTAAGTAGTGGGTTGCAGACAGTTCCTCTCCTCCTACAACGGTGCTTTTGAGTCGGGGATGGCTCTGGGAAGAGAAAGGGGAGTAGCAATTCCATATCATGAAAACCTAAAAATATGTCGCACTGGGTAAATATCTGGAAATTTGACTGGCCTGAATTATCCGAGAGAAGTGAGTGAGTATTTCTTAACGTCTCACTCTAAAGCAACGTGAGAGCTATTGGCAACGCACCTCGTAATTTTCAACCGTGGTCAAGTGACGAGGACGACACATCTAAACCGGTATCTTACTCTCATAATATCCACACCACGCTAATGTGAACATTTTGAGCCACTACAGATTAAAGGCGCCCCTCTACACGGGGTGTTTTCAGTGACATCAGAACTTGAACGCTCGACTAGACAACGCAAGCCACGAGTTTGTGACCATGACCACTAGACTACCGTCACTTCCCCGAGGGAACCAAATTCATCAAAGTTGGTTTAGAACAATAAGGTTGGCATAGGTGTACTTAAAATAGCCGTCGAGCCGCAAGTCCTCTCGTGAGGTTGGTGCAAGAGGAAGAGAGGTATGAGGCCCCTGACTACCCCCAGGGTATTTCCCCTCGAATTTGAGTGAAGCTGGGCTAAATCGTTCTGTCACCTGTTTGGTGCTTAATGCTACGGCTAACGACAGGCGTCACTTAGCCCTTTGCCATGATGAATTTCGTGAGCCTTGATCTGGCCTTTGCTGATCAGGTGCATTATTAACAACTGCGACAACGCTTAAGATGAAATATCTGTTAATACGAAATAATACAACAGTCCCGACAAACTACTGTCTTTTTTCATGCATTTTTTTCTCGAAACATGAAACGAATATCACTTAACATGAAAAGATTTTTCTTCTGTGAATAAAAAAACGGAAAACAATAGCCACAAAGGCGAAATTTAAGAGGGGTGTGAAATGAAAGGGAGGTGGTTTCACATATTTCGTAGAAAGGAGGCTAACTTGACTTTGAAATAGCCTCGGTATAGCCTGTGATACAAGACAATTTAATTTATCTAAGCTACTTTCACCCTCCATCCCTATAAATGCCACACAAAAACATCTCATCTCTCAACTCTTTGCTTTGAAATTCGGGGACGAGTGCATCGCAGTGTGAGTAAAAACAATAAGTTTAGTTCGCATTATTTTTTCTATTTTAGAAAAATTCTTTTGCAAACGCAACGGTAAAACGCTCAAGGGGAAAGAAAACTTCAGCTTGAATGAAGGTGGAGTTTGATCAAAAACAGAAAACCAAAACAGAAATCTGTAAAGGTTTTGATTTTGCTAATTCTATTTTATCAACAATAAAAAAGAGAGCGAGAGAGAGCAAATTACGTAAATGTTTGAACGGTTTTTATTAAATGCTGCATATACACATATCTATTTAAATAAAATGTACTCTAATAAACGTAGTTTGTTGAATATATGGTTGCTGTTTTTTGCAGTATCGTTTAACACGAAAAAATATTTCAGCCCCCTTCAGTTTCGTATTAAACGATTTACACTGTACTAACATATATGCAAACTATTTACTTTTTGTACAATGAAAATGACTTTCATACACATGTACGTTTACGTAACGGACAATACAAATTTATATTTATATTTGAAAGCATTAATTTAACCTTCTCTCTCTCTCCATTCAGTACTTTTTGAGAAGTCGTATAAACTTCAAATATTCAAATTCCTGCAATTTTGAATAAATTTAGTTTTGTGTTTTTTAAAAAAAATTTTGTGTAATTAATTAAGCCTTGTATCTCTGTGCGTACCAAAATTCGAAAGATTTAAAAGGTTTAAATGGGAGTAAGTGCATCCTTTATTAAAAGATTTCAAAATCGTTTTCTTATTCCAGCAGTTTTAACAAATTTTGTCTTTTTTATTTAAAAAAATCCGATAACTAAGCAAATTTTTTTTTATTCATGTAATTCCAATTGTTTTGAGTGTAGTCTTTTTGCTGGACATCCCAGTATGCGGTTGACTTAATGAAATACTCAGATCGTAAAATTTTTATTACTCAGTCATAAATTTTTAATGATCTCTCGAGGGAAATGAATTAAAAGGGTCCGTCAGCACTTCTGTAACGTTATAAATCAGGGGCAGAAAAACATTTTTTGAAAAAAAAGTGGCTTGTTAAGTTACTCAAATAAAATATCTTCCCGTTATAAAATAAAAATCAAATTTCTAAATTTTTGATACCACAAACAAATTAACAAGTAAGTTCTGTTTTTCTTTCTGTGGATTATAATAATAGTACATATGAAAGTTTAAGTACCAAGTAAGTGACTTTAATAGAGTATAAAGTAATACACATCTGAGAGAATCAATTATTTTTACTGGTAAAAGTTATGAGTCGAGATAAAAATTCCTTTTCAGCTTACTTTTATTCTTAAGCACATGTGGTACCGTAGCAAATTCAAAATACGATTTCAGGAAAAGCAAAACGAAAATAAAATGGTGCTAATTTTGGAATAAAAATTTTTCGCTTTAATATTTTAATTTATATTTATTTTGCTTTTTATTAGATTTAAAATATCCGACTACGTTCGAACTACGATTTTGCAAAAGCGTATAACTGGATAATATTTATGATATTTAGTGTCACTTAGATTAGAGAATGTATATAAAGTTGTTTTAAGAATATTATTACAATAAAAAATTATTTAAGGACAATATTTTGACAAAAATGAACATAGAAAGATCAATTTTCAAAATATTCTCCTTTTGTGAAAAATGCTTTTATTATGATAATATTTTGCCTGTATATAGCTCAGACCTTTGTACAGAGGCTCAACCAGAATTTTTGAAATATATAACTTAGAAGTGGGTTTATCCACGTCTTACGACAACAGAGGGGAGAAATGTTAAGAAAAAAAAACGCCGATAATTACTTCAATTGGTTGTAACTCTGAAAATAATTTGAATTTTTCAAAAAAAAAAAAGTTCAGACTATCTGGAGAGAAGTCTTTACTTTATATAAGCAAAATATTATTATTTTAGAAGCATTTTTCACAAAAGGAGAACATTTTGAAAAAAAGGTTATTCTAAGTTACTTTTTTGTCAAAATATTGTATTTAAATAATTTTTTTTTGTAAAAATGTCCTTAAAACAATTTTATACTTGTATCCTAATCTAAATGACACTAAATATCATGAAAGTTACCTATTTATGCGCTTTTTTAAAATCACGGTTCCGAACGTAAAAGAAAAAGAAGGGAAAAAAAATCACATTTTTCTTTAAAGTTTACTTTTTAAAACTGAAAGTCATGAAAATAAAGCACAGTTAGATTGTTTATTCTGTATTTTTTAGAATAGCTTCTTTCTTGCTGTTAAAAATAAGTAATAAACTAAAGATCTAATTAATTCATGGAAATAATGAAAAATTTCAGTAAGAAATTTGTAAAGACGTGTATATATCATAAAGCAACTGGACTGTGATTGTAGCCCTTCATTTCTTATCTGATTCTGTGGCTTAGCTTGATTTTCGCTGCTTGAGTTGGTAGGGCTTCTAGAAATTTGTGAAATAACTTAAATTCAGATTAATATATGCAAAAAATATTTATTTTTATATAAATATTGTTTTTCTTTATGCTCTAACCATCATGCTAACTTTGGGTGAGGCTTGTTTAGTTTACTGTTAGTAGACTGTGTTACTTGTTAGTGTTACTTGTTAGTAGACTGTTTACTTAAAGGTCAGATATCTTAATTATTTTACTAGAATGCGAAAAACAAGTGCCTGAATTTTTAATGGTGTTAAACATTTTGAAAATTAAACAAAAAGATCAATTTAAAGTTAATGGGGAATAACATAAAAAATGAAATATTTTTAATCTTAAACTTTGCTTTAAATGCCGTTTTCAATAAATAATTGAAAGAAAAGTTTGAGACTGGATTTTATCAATTCATGCTTGAGCAAATCTGGATAATTGATTTTATAATTATTATTTATTATTTTTTGAGAAAATAATTTATGAAATAATTTACTTAAAATTTAATCTCGTATAGAGAGAGAGAGAGAGAAAAGAGAAGTAAATACAAACAAACAAAACCAAGCTGAAATCACTGATGCATAGTGCCATCATACTTAAATATATATCGGATATACATATATAGTTGTTTGATATTTTATAAAAAAAGCATATAATGAAGATTATTTTTTTAAAATTGAAATATGAATCAGAGTTTTCAAGTGTTGACAGTTACTTAATACTTAATTATTACAACAATCTAATAATATTCAAACTTATTATAAACTTATTTATACATATGTAATGACGACAAAGTGCATGTGTTTAGTCAAAAACCCTGTCTACATCTCTTCAACCTTTGATAGAAAAACACTAAAATGAAACATATTTGCTCATCCCGCAGAAAGGGCCTCAAAAAATTTTAAAACTATTATTATTATCATTATTAAGTTTGTACTATTTGAATGTTTCAGAATGCTTTCACAGCTTACCAAGTACTTAAGAAAATAAGTATTTTAATTTTGTTAAGAGCAGCATAGAAGAGAAAATAAAAAAAAATTTTGTTTCTAAAATGTGTTCAACTAATCCCATATTTTCTGTGTTATTGTTTATATATAAATTTCAATAATATGCTTATCTATATACAAATTTAAGATGTTTCACTTTTATGCAAATTTAGTTTTAATCTATATTTAAAATTTTCAGGAAAATTTTGCTTGAAAAAAGAAAGAAAAAAATATTGGCATAAGTTATACTTTTTAAAATTTAGTTCTATTTTTTAAAGAACACACATATTTCATGTTACGTAAAAAAAAGCATATTTAAATTCTACTTAAATTTATAAATCATAAAGATTTAATCGAGTACCGATGAATGCTAAATTAATGTCTTCTAATATTAAAACTACGCCATTTCTTTACGAACAATACCATGGCTACATCGATCGAAAGTCTAGTTTGTATTGGCTCATTATTGAAAGACACTTATTCTTAAACAATAAGCTTCTGTCAAATGAATAAAAGTTCTTTTTTATATTCATGTACAGGAAACAAACTATATAGACTTTTCTTTCAACTATAAATGAGTTTAGGTATTGAATGTCACTTCTTTGAAGTATTATATTTCGTTTTTTCCCCCAACTTCTCTCATTCGCCTTAGTACTTTTGAGAGACTACTTTATCTTCCACAGGATTTTCTATTATAGAATCAACGATGCTGAAACTGTGCATGAATTTCTAGAAATTTGAACATTTAATTTTTTTTTAATTCATAAATTTTTCATGGACTGTTGAGTGGATTTGAAAAAGGTTACTTTAAATACAGTCGGACTTCTATATAACGAAGTCGCTAGATCCAGAAAAATAGTTCGTTATATAGAGTTCTCATTTTTCAATTTCCTTTATAAAAACCCCAAAACAAATATTTTAAATTCATAAACACTATATATTAAAGAAGGCAATGATTCACACCTTTTTATTAATTAATAAAAATATTTGTTTTATATATATTACCTATCAAAAAAAAGAAAGAAAGAAAACTGCAAGGAAAGTTTCTTGACGCTTTTATCCGTTTTCTGAAGAATTAAATTTTTTTCTTTGGTGCTCAAGCACTTACTTTTTGACATTTCCGAGCTACAAGAAACGAAGTTACCAGTACAACTGATCAACATTACGAATTTACGGAGACTAGTTCAAGGACACGAGACAACTCCACTGAAGATGAAAGGGGGTATCGATGATGTTTCTAGTGAGCTGGACAATGGGGGTCAAAGGATGCACTTCTTGGACGAAATGTCGAGAATTCTATTGCTCTCAGCAAGTTAAGCACCTAATAAAACCAGTTCAAGATTTATGACCAACATAAAATGTGATGAAAGAGAGAATAACTTGAACTGCCCAGAAATACTTTAAAAATAGGAGAGAAAAGCTGAATCACTAGAGAAAAAGTTCGTTATATAGAAAATGTACTTCGCTATTGAGAGGTTATTTTACTAAGAAAATCGTAAAAAGTTCTTGGTTCCAGGAAAATGTTCGCTATATAGAAAAATTCTCAATATAGAGGTTCGTATTATGAAGGTTCGACTGTATATCCATTTTTAAGTCATAAGAATATATCCATTAAAATTCTTTTTTCAACATTTGAAGTATAATAAATCATGATATGTAAAGTATAATTGTAAAATAGTTCACATTTAACAACGTAGTCCTAACGTTAAATTCATTTTTAGAGCACAGTATTTGGTTATAATTGATCGATGACTTTTTAGTAACCTAATATTAAAAATAATCTTGTGTAGAAATTTGGATTTGGAAATCCTGGGGATTGTAGTCTTTACAAAATATGTTTTATAAATTTTATGTAGTACCTTAAAATAATAAAATAATTTAGTGAATGTAGCTTAAGTACACATGCAAGTAGCTTAAGTATATAGAATGGATTAAAAAAATATGTACTTATTATTTCAAACCAAATTTTTTTAATTACCAATGAATTTTTTTCAAATTTGCAGGAAATAAGTAATGTGTTTCACGTATCAATGTACAATGTTTAGTAAAAATATCTTTAATGGTCTATGAGAGATATTCATATTCTTTATTTTAATATTATACCGAATAATTAATTCATTTTAAAATACTCCTTGCGCATCCAGATTCATCTTACACTGTCAGTATTCTCTTATAATGTTCATAGGGTTGCGGTAGCCCTGTGATCAAGGTATCGGATCATGGCAGGCATGTCATGAGTTCGAGCCCAGTACCACTAAAGACCCGCCGTGTAGGGCAGCGATGCACGTTAAATCTGTCGAGAGCTGAAACGTCCTCCCGTTGGTGTGGTAGTTAGGAGAGGAGGTTCCAGCTAAGGTGTCGTCCACGTCACTTGACCATGGTTCAAAATTATGTGGTCCGTCGCCAAAAACCGTCGTGTAGCTGAACAGTGCAACAATAATATTCATTCACTCACTCATAATGTTCATTGAATACATAAAAATAAAACTTGTGAGGTTCTTTTTTCCATATTTCTTTTTAAAAAATTAAAAAATTATTTATGTGGAAATCTTTTGGTTTTTTTCGTTAAAAACTAACTAAAATGCTTGTATTTACTATTTTCCCTATTCTTAAATAAAAAAAAAACAATCCCTAGCATTTATTTATACATCTATAGAACATATTTGTACAAATTTTCACTACAGTTGGGGAAAATGTATTAAGCGGGAAACATTTCAAAGTTATTGTAGCGACAAAAATTATAAAATTCTATTATATAAAGGTTTTTATGTCCATGATGATTATATAAGTCCTCAACCACATTTGATGAAAGCAATTATTGCTATAATTAAGGGATACCATATTATTTTAAGGTTTTAAACTGATTTTATTTGTGCTTTTATAATAAACATATCTAGTTTTCAGCAATAAACAAATTTTTAGTAGGAAAAAATTAATTGATATTTTGATGTAATCATCTGAAATATGACTGAAAATGCAATTTAAAGTCATGCAAACTCTAGAATTTTATGTACAACAAATCCAAATGTAAAACAATATAAATAATAAAATATGTCTGCTTGATTATAGCATAATAACATTTATGAATAACTTACCATTGTAAGAGTACAATGATTTAGAACTATATACGTCCAAATAAATAAAGCAGTTAATTATAAAAATTTTCTGCCCAATAACTGAGGAAGTCATTCTTTTCCTTATGTTTATTGTCATTTTTTAAATACTTATGAATCTCTTTTTCACATTGTTCTGTGAATAATGGGCTTGGTCAAGCATGTGCTCGAACTGAAAAGAGCATAACTTCTATAAAAATTATCGAATTGAAAAATTATTTTTGCATTCAGTAGAAGTCGTTGCAAGAGTTGCTAAAATATGCTCAAAGTGAACATTCGAAAATTCGATCGATTTTTACAATTTGAAAATTTACTGTACCCTTAAAGAAAATTGACACATTTTCTTTGAATATTCTCTTACAGTTTGAAGCAATATAAATAAAATATTTAACAAACGAACAGTTTTCATTTATTATAACCATAAGACAAAATTATCATAAGAAATAAAACTTCATTCTATTTCAATTTTGAGTATAGCTAGTACTATTGCAATTCTTTTATTTTATAGCAAACAATCAGTGAACGTACTTTAAAGCTTATTAAAAAAGTCCGTATTTTAAATAAATTGCTGTCACCACTTATGAGCGCGCGTGGAGGATTTTTTTTTTTGAAGTGATAGTTTATTTAGGCGCGTTTTGCTGAAGGGTGAATCTAAATTAAGGTATCCGACTACGTTCAGAACCGTGATTTTCAAAAGTGCATAAATGGATAATTTTCATGATATTTAGTGTCACTTAGATTAGAATACATGCATAAAATTGTTTTAAGGACATTTTGACAAAACAAATTATATTTAAATACAATATTTTGGCAAAAAATTAACTTAGAATAACTTTTTTCAAAATGTTCTTTTATGAAAAATGCTTCTATTATAATAATATTTTGCCTGTATATAGCTCAGACCTCTGTTCAGAGGCTCAACTAGAATTTTTGAAATATATAACTTAGAAGTGGGTTTATTCATATTTTACGACGACAGAGGGGAACAATTTTAAGAAAAAAACGCCGATAATTATTTCAATTGGTGATGACTCTGAAAATAATGTGAATTTTTCAAAAATTCTAGTTGAGCCTCTGTAGAGAGGTCTGAACTATATACAGGCAAAATATTATTATAATAGAACCTTTTTTCACAAAAGGAGAACATTTGGAAAAAAGATTATTCTCTAAGTTAATTTCTTGCCAAAATATTGTATTTAAATAAATTTTTTTGTCAAAATGTCCTTAAAACAATTTTATGCATGTATTCTAGTCTGAGTGACACTAAATATGATGAAAAGTATCCATTTATGCGCTTTTTTAAAATCCCGGTTCCGAACGTAGTCGGATACCTTAATCGTCTGGTTCGGCTGCGTTACGCTCAATCGAGTTTACACGACTCCAATCGGCAATCGTGCTCGAGTTGGCCACGCTTGATTAGTTTTGGATTGAAAACTTTTTAAGAAAGAATAGAGAGAGAGATGCACACTTTTTTTCGTGAAGCTTTATTTTTTGTATTTGAATATTACTGTCATGTAGCCCACTTCCACTCAACTTCAGCTAGTGAACGAGAGTGAGTGAGTCAAAATTTGCATCGCCCAATTCAAGTACTCGAGTGCTTTTGGCGACGGATCTCGTAATTTCAAACATGTTCAAATGACGAGAACATCACCTGAGCTGACATCCCCTCTACTAACTTCCACACCACACCACCGGGAGAACGTTTGAGCTCTCGACAGATTTAACGTGCATCTTTCCCCTACATGGCGTGTTTTCAGTGGTACTATACTCAAACTCAAGACACGCCAGCCACGAGTCCGTTTCCTTGACCACTAGGCTACCACGGCCACAACGAGAGAACAGGAGCGTAAGCTAAAATAATTAGGAAAAATAGATCGTTTTTATGTAAGAGATCGAAGATGTGTGAGAAGAAAAGAAATATATGATATATTTTTTAGTTCAGTAAAAAGAGCGAAATTAAACCCAAAAAATGTGCCGAAAGAATTAAAATCCGAAATTTTGATGAAATTGATTGGCGAGAAAGTTGCCAATATTTTGGTTTATGTTAGGGATGACAACCAAGAGATTACGATAAAATAAAAGCATTAACTGTGAAAAAAGTACAAACCTTACGTATGGAAACTCTCCTTTTGTGTATCCTTAGAGAATTTTAAGAAAGGTAAACTGTGTGTGTGTGTGTGCTCTCACAGGGCATAAACTTTCCTAGCCATTCATAGTATACGGCGTTATATAAGTTATGTAAGTGGTACTTACGTATTATTGCAACGGTATTGTCGACATTACATAAAAGGAACCACAGGGTTTTGTCAATCCGTCGTGTACGACACATAGGAAATCAGAGTTGCCAACTTGGCGAGTTACCTTGAATGTTGGAATTGTTGCGAGTACGTAAGTACCATATAAACATATATTTATATAAATATAACCTACATAGGTAATTTACACATAAATATTTTTGAATAATTAGACTAATTGACATTTAAATCGTATATACTCGTTTTTAAATATATAAGAATGCATAATTTTTTAAACATTGCCCTTTGCAGAAAGAAGATGAAATAAACAAATCCATCGACTAATGGACACGTAAAAGAGAACTGCTTAACACCCGCACGCGGAAATGTCGTAAAAAAACATAGTTCCTCCGAACATTTGGATTCCCTTGCCCAAAATAAATCAGAAGTTTTCACTTCTATTATGTGATCACAAGCACACACACATTTTTTTCTTCTTTTTGTTATTACGGACTAATACATTTTTTTTCTTTAAATAGCAATGCTAATAGAAAATGTTTTTGGAAGATTATTGCGTATTCAAGCTATGAAAACACACATTTAAGCATGTTATAAAAATAAAAATGTTCTAAGGAATTGATGATAATGCATGTTTATATGTATGTGTAAAACGAAATAAAATAATACACTCTAAAATATTTTTTCACTTTATCTTATATAATTTTTATACATCACTTTATCTTAAAATACTTTAAGAATGATAAAAGTATTTGAAAATGAAGATGTAGTGATTACCTTTTATTCAATTCTTATTAGTTCACACTCTCCCTACATATATTTATTTATATATCTTGTTCAAAATTTCAATCGTTAATAAAAAAGTTTTTATTCTCTCATCCAATCAAGTTCAAATACATTTTCTTAAAACTTGTAGTGGATGACACTTGATATTAATACAGTTTTTTCAAATATTAATTCGTTAATTAAATTTAATTAATTAATTATATTTTAACAGATATATTTCAGTCGATAGTATTCCTCTAAATGGCAGCACCATTGGATAAAACAGTTTTTGTAAAATTTGTGATGAAGATTTAACAACCTAAATAATCATATGCTAGTCAGCGTCAGCATTCCTTTTACACTGGTTTTAAGATAAATTATTACCTATTATATTCAACCTTTATTAAAAATGTAATTACAAATTAAATGTGGTTAAAAAGTTTTTAAAGTTAACTTAAAAGGTGTTTTGAACTTAATATTGTGATTCTGTCATATGTATTCTACAGATTTATATTAATTGTAATTATTTCTTAAAAAGTAACTAAAATAAAATTTTTCTTTGTTGACCTAAGTAGAAATTGTCTTAATATTTTTTTTATGTTACTTGCTCTGTTTAAACACAGAATGAAGATTCTCCATTTGTATAAATGTATAAGGCAAAATAAAGAGTCCCAAAATCGAATTTCCTCAAGTTTCCCTCCATCTTCTTTGAAAATGAATTTCTTTTGGGGTTTTTTTTACCCCATTCTTTTCCTTCGTACTTAAGCATGTCATAAAACATGAATATACTTTTTATCACTTTTGTTACAACTTCCTTCTGGGCTATACTGATCTCTTGTAATATCCCCCGTACTCACACGTGCAAAAAAAAAAAAAAAAAAGTTGATGGAGATTACTTTTAAAATGCGGTGCAGGACAACCCTTTTTTTAAAGTCCATTTCCCCGTAAAATGTGTGAACCACATTGTTGTTGTATGTTTCATCCTGGGATACATACAAAAGACGAGAGATAGACGAACAGAAACATTCAATACAATCGCAGAAAAATCTAGATTACAAGCGATGATCCCAGCATAAAACAGAAAGGGTACGCTGCTTTCTATTCAAGACGGGAATCCCTTTTAGGCGAAAGTCCGACTTATTTTTCCGAAGCTCGTACCTTATTTGGAATTCGAACCCGAGCCCCCTCGATTACGAGCCGAGTGTTATAACCAGCAAACTGAGTGGGGTGGCGCGAATAACATTGGAAAACATAATTAAAGATATTCGTGGTCGTACAAACTCTATAGAGAACGTAAAAGTAGTTGTGAAAAGTAGAATTTATCCAGGAATGAATAGCTTACTGGATTGGTTTTTCAACCATGAGGGGGCACAGAAATACATAGTGATCTGCGTTCCTGGGAAAGTGACATCATTAGCAAAAGGGCTGTGATTGTTGAGGAAAACAATTAAAGTGCTTAGAAATGAGAGGAGGCTCACTATTGGGATCTTTAATAAAAAAATTTGACTCGTTGTTCTGTTAGACCAGAGGTTCCTAAAATTTCTTGTCTCATAGACCCCTTGCCATGTTTTTCGGTTTTGTGTAAACCCCTTCTTACCAAATATTAAATTTTTGCAAATTTATCTACTTAAATGTTGTTTGACAGCTGGTATATATAGCACTACTTATTTTAAAAGTTTTATGTTCCTAACTTTAGTTTAGTAGAGTATTTAAAACTTAAGAAACACATGTGAATTAATTAAATTAAAATTTAATTAATATATGAAATAACTTATATAAAATAACAAATGTTTTTAATAGGTGGGATGAATCTGTTGCTTCAATAGCAAATTTTTAACATTTGGCTTTTTAATCTTTTCAGATTTAACCCTAAATCTTCTCGGTTAGTAGTATCCAATCTTTTTTTTTCTGTTTTTATTTTGGAGATTGGCAACACGCTGGAACTCCTCCTCTTTAGGAAAAGGAATTAAAAACTTTCTTGAGATGTTTCATAATTCGGGATAAATAACATAAGTATCTTTTTAAAGTCTAAATTGCTGTGATACTCGTTTCTAAACTTTACTTTAAGGGGACTTGGCACCCTTTGAGCAAACTTCTTTATTTACGTATTTAAAAATTATATTTTAGCATTTTATACAATGTTTCTATTCAAGAAAATGTTACCAGATGAAAATTTTCATATATTATTCACACAATTTTAAAAATTTTAATTTTTTGAAGAAAATTGGGAAAATTTTAAAATCCTACTCCTTTTGTAAAAAATTAATTTTTTGACCTGAAATTTTTTATAATACTCTTATGGATGATCTAAACAACTTCAGGGATCGATTTTAGAATAACTTCATTCGTTTTCGAGGAAAAAAATAAAATGTTGATATACAGGCTAAAAATCAACGAAAAAGCCAACATGTCTTACATTTAATTTTTTTTAAAAAAAATATTCAGTTTATAGCAAAACGGATCCCTAATTTTATTACATACTTTATTTTTGACACGCAGGAAAAAATGGAAATGATTGGTAAGTAATTGTCGAAGAAGTAGCATTTTGAATGCACTAAGGTTTCGAAAAACACAAACTGAGAAAAACCACTTTAAAGTTCATAATTCTGAAAAAAATAATTATTATAAGCTTAATTAAACTTAAAATACCACTTTAAGATATTAGTTATACATTTTTCTTTAAAATAATTGCATTTTCATATTTTTTCAACCCACTCATTTTTATAAATGATCAACTTTTAGAGAGTACTAATTGCCCATGAAAATTCAAGAAAAATGTTTAAAAAAAATTTTTTTCTGTCACGACAGAAATTTTAGCTGTTTTTCTTCTTATAATATTAAAGTATTACATTTGTATGAAAAATATATCAGGAATAAGAACTGAAATTATAAAATTATTAATATAAAATGCCTTACGTAAAAAATTTTACATGCACACATTTCACAAGGAAGAAAAATTACATTATTGTATTGCCTCGGAAATATTCTGCTTTTAATACTACACATTCTTTTTTATAGTTACTATTTCTATTTCTAAAATAGATTTTTTTTTATCATAAAGCATTTTTTAGCTTTTTTTTTCTAAAAAGGGTGTGTGCTGGCTGAATTGCCTAATTTGTTTTCAAATGAAGTTTTAGTCAACTTCTAACTTTCCGACATGCACAAGTGATATATCAATCGAAAGATAATAATGGAATAAGATTAAATGAAAAAAAAAAACGATAGGTTTGTGATTTTTAGGGTACCAAGTCTTCTTAAGATCTTCTTTAAGGCTATCAAAATCAGTTCCTTTTGTAATCAGATATATATTTTTTAATTTGACGACATGAATTCACAACCTACTGTGATATTTCCATAGTCGAAGCATTCTCAAAACAAGTTTCAAAAACTGAATAAAGGGCATTTAAATGTAGAATATGGGTTAAAAAGTCATTTTTCCGGCAGATTGTCTGTGACAAATTGAGAAACTGTTAAAATTCGCTGCGTTCAATTTTATTCTCCTTTAGCTTGATTCTGGTAAAAGACACTGAAATGTGATTATCCTTTTTTAATAAAATTTATGCTGTCGCCTTGTTATTAGAAATTAACCCCAGTAAAGTAAATAAAGCTGTTAAATAGGTATATAAATCTGGTTTACACTTGATTTAATTTTATTTTAAAATTCAAGTTACGATCTGGTTTAGGCTTTCGTAGACCCCATTTACCCAAATTATTTTTCCGCTGACGTGGGCCCCTTGGAGGTCGTCATAGATCCCTAGGGGCTCATATAGATAACTTTGGGAATCATTGTGTTAAAAAATCATTCTAGCAGGAGGCTCAAGATTCGGGAACAAAATTTTTGAAAATAGCTATTTAGAAAAAATGGCAGAGTACTGGGACATCAGCATTTTTTGCCCAAAATCGTGCGAAGTCATTAAAGAGGTTATTATGTGATAACTATATATGTTATGTTATGCTAGATGCGTTAGTGAAGTTTTTGAGTTGGTAGTAAGGTAGAAGTTAATCTGCCAATGGGAATGCGAATTTTCATGTTAGGATGAGATGATGCCGAATTGAAAAACTGAAAGCGGAAAATTAATTATGTAACAATTTATTTATGAATTAAAGTTAAGTTACACAAAGACAACGCATGTCAAAAACAATGGACGGATTTTCATAGCAATCGCCTGGGTGCCTTTCATCGCCTGGACTTAACTGAAGATAAGGGATTACTAGAGGGCCTTCTGATGTTTGGTACAGTCAATTAGTAATCAGGATAAGAGGGATTACAATGCTAATTTACAGATGGCTTACATACATTTGGGCTGCAGGTTTCGAAAACTTTGTTATAATATTATCGACTTAAAATTAATAATTTTTTGTATTTTTAGGTATTTGCTTAAAATTGGTTTATTTTTATTTAGTTTAATATTAATTTCTGTATAATTATTCATTGTCATCATTAAAACTAAATTCTGTGCTTTGTTCAGTATTAAAATTCTAATATCGTAACTATTTCTTAAAGTTTTTATTCGAAATTACTCGAATATATATATATATATACAAAATAAAAATTTTAAGTTCTTAATAAGTTATTTCAGAATCTTTTTGAATTGATCTAGGTGTAAATTATGCTTCGCTTTATTTTAATTATCTCTTGAATAAAAGTTCCAAGACAAATTAATGCATGAAAAACCACTCTTTTGTGAATTGATTGATTGATTGAATATTAACGTCGCACTGTTCAGCTACACGAGGGCTTTTGGTACTCTTTTGTGAAAGAAGTGACAAAGTTTATACTTCCATAATTTCTTGTAGTTCTTATTTTTGTTTAGCACTTTATCTACCGCATTATGATATACTGCTGTTTTTGTCATGCAATATTTTTTTTTGAATCACTACATTGAAAATTAAGGGATATACGGAAACAAAAGGCTCAATTTTGGGAAATTTAAGTAGCTAGATCTAATTAATTAATTAAAGATATTCAACTGTAAAATTAATTATATACAATGTTCACTTAAAACAAATAGTCAAATTGTTTTCTAAGGTCTTTCAATAACATACAAAAAAATAAGACACTTCCCTTTTGACATTAACTATTTTTTCGGAACAAAAATAACAATCTTCGCAATCCGCTGGTAACGCCGTCAACTGAAAACGTAATTTCTGCTATAAAACTATTCGCCTTCCCCGCTAAAATACTCACCACAGAACCCGGGCTGCCATATATCTTAGAAGAGTGGATTTCAAAGAATATTCCTGCTAAATATCGTCAGAGTATTCGTAAAAATGTGGTTATTCTATATAATTTTAAGTGAGTGGCACTTATAAGTACCGTCGGTAGATAAAGGGTTAAAAAAAAGGACATTTTCCCGCGCTGTAGAAATTGCTGAAAATCGAAACTGTTGAATACAAGTTTTTTATGGTAATTTTTCGAAACTTGTACTTGTTCACACTCATATTTTTGAAACATACTTCCCAGAGTATTGGGAAATTATTGACATATGAATTATTCACTTTGGTTGTCCGTTAGACAAGTTTCCAATGATAAGTTGCATCCATCGATCATTCAAACGAGAGCATTAATAAAAGAGCTCATAGCAGCAGGGAAGAAGCTATAATTCAGCTTTCATATCATTTTCGTGAGATTCAGTAATTCTTCGGTGATACTTTCTTAATGGTCCCATTAAATAACGCTTAAAATGCAGATAACTCGTGACCTCCTACTGAGTTGTAATGATTTATATACTTCATTTGAGCTGGCTTGTGACGTTCTTTTGTTTCTAAATATAGATTTCCACAAAACGTTAAAAAAAGATGAGCAGTAAGTTCTTCAATTAGTTTTCTTCGACTTGCGTTAGGACAGAGATGTTTACTGGTCAAATCGTTGCGCGTAGATTGATCGGTACTTGTGCCGTATTCTTCAGCAGTTACGCTTACTTCTGCCGCAAACAAACAAGGTTAATTCGCATATCATTATCTTTTTGTTTTGTTTTTGTGAATTTTTCATTATGTGAAATGTGTCTGTAAGTGGTGTGTGAATTGCAAACTACGTTTTGCTTCTTGTTGTGAGAATGGCTGTGCTTCATTTGCTTGCTTTATAAAATAAAAAGGAATATTCTGTGAATTATATATAGTATCGTTCTTTGCGTTAACAGTGCAGTCGTTTCAGTAAAATTAAATAATTATCAATTAAAACTTATAAAAAATCATTAATTGTTTTACGTAGTAATAATTTTTATACAAATATTACATTATTATAATATAGTATTTCAGTAAAAAAATTTTGGAAATTCGCATTTTAAAATTCTTAATACTTTACAATTTTTCCATGATTAAATGATGAAATATATATTTTATGATATTCATTCATGCAAAAATGGCCAAGTTAAATGAAACTAAGTTTTGTATCTTTTCAATAATTACCCAAAATTACTTTACCCACTTTTTACTATTACAAATCTGTGAGCTGTTTTATAACTAACGGAACAATCATAAAAATTGTCTTTTCTTTAATATATATATCAATGTTTTAAAATATATTTCACTACATAGTTTTCAAGATATATTATTTGGATGAGTCAATTTTAAGTTTAACATAATATATTTAAGAAAACATCGTATTAAAGTAAAATATTTTCTATGACAAATCGAATCAATATCTTAGTATTCATTCTTTTGTAGATTTGAAAAAAAAGAGCTAAAGTTTTCGCAATGTAAAAAAAAATCACATTTAAAAGCATTTTTACAAAAATGATTTGGATTATTCTTTTATTTTTGAGTCCTTGGTGAGGGAATTTGATCTTCCTTGCGTAAACAAAAAAAAAAAAAAAAAAAAAAAAATCCAATTTTTGGTTATTTTTATTGTGCTTCGACCATATTTGTCTAAGTTTGCCAATCACTTCCTAATTTACTTAATAACCAAGTTTATTGTACAAATAATTTCTACAAATGTGTATCTATGCTCTATAGGTAAACTAAAGGAAGAAAAAAAAGCAAGTTTTTTTTCTGAGTGACAAAGAGAGCGATTCTCAAAAATGAAGAAAGATTTCCGTGACATTCTAGGAACGCATTTTTTATTCATGTTTATTCAAAGACAAAATTTACGAGAGAGATGATATTTATCTGGAAACTTTTGTAATCTCCACATTTGAAGAAAGTAAGCCTTTGAAAGATCATCGTACGGAAATTATTTTTCACGCAGCTCTATCGACAACTAACTCAAGAATTATTTACATGTTTGATCGAATAAATACGATACATTACCTTTTCTTTCACCAGACTAATGATGTACGAACACAATTCTGATTACATCAAAAGATTCTATACAATTACAGTGACAGATTTTGTGGGATATGGAGCAACAAAGACTATTATCTCAAGATTCTATATCGAATTCATCTTTGCATAATAATAAGGAACATTTCAAATCAAATTGAAATAGGCATGCATTGACTGTTTTTTAACATTGCATTTGAGCCATTATGCGAGTTATTGGTGACGGACTTTGTAATTTTGGACCACAATCAAGTGCAAGGAACTGAAATCGGCAAATCAATGTCCACGCTACCACATCAACCAGTGTGAAGACTTTTGAGCTTCAATAGATTTAACAAGCATCAGTTCTTATTTATATAAGTTCTTCAATGATATAAGGATTCGAACTCAAATATAGACAGAATCACAGTCAGTTACGAATTAAATTCAGGATAACTCGGCTACATCGAACATGTCCTTGCGTGAATTGTAAGAATAATTGTTTTATTAAGGTATCCGACTACTCTAAAATCATGATTTTTTTCAAAAATTGGCAAATTTTTTTATGACTTTATTTTATAGAGCATTTTATTAATTTAATAACAATATCAAGTAATTTATTTTCCCTCCACTAGAACAAAAACTACAAGCGTTTTAGTAAAAGCAAATGCCATAACTTTACACAAGATGTCAAACTTTAAAATGCGTTTTACTCGAAATGTGTTTTTTTCGAAAAACTCAAACGGGGACCGCGATTGCTCAAAAAGTTTTGAAAATAATTAGCTGAAATTTTTTGCTTATGTTCTGCATAACAGTAGAAGTGTTTTGATCTTCAGATTTATCAATAACTGTTTTATTTCAAAATTTGCAGTTCTTTATGTGAATATAGTCAATGTTTTTTTAAGCAATTTCGTATAATGACTTAGATAAAGTGCTCTAGTTTTTGTAAAAATTAAAATATCTCTTATCGTGAAGGTCACTTCAAACAGGAATAACAAAGTAACACATCAAAATTGAAAAATTGAGAATTTTTTCATAAAATCTTTGTACAGAGCGGGCCCCGTTTATGTAATTTTTCGTACATTTTTACTAGTTTTTTCCCATTTTAATAATAATATTTTTTTTCTTTTACCAATTTTAGGAATTTTTCCTTAAAATATACTAAATAAATATAAAAATCACAAAAAGATCTCCATATCTCCTTTTTACCAAAAAAAAAGTTGTCGCAAGTAGTCGGATACCTTAAGGTGTGTCGTACTCAGAAAAAACACGAGGCCTTTTAGCAATGGATCTCTTAATTTTGAGCCATGGTCAAGTGACGAAGACAACACCTGAGCTGGCACCCAATTCTCAAAACTTCATTCTTGGTTGAAAGTTTTGAGAATAAGAGGACCAATATCACTCGTAAATCCAGTAACCCGTAAAATTTTAAGCCTATCAACAGCCTTGCTATTAAATTGTAACATATAAAAATATTCTCTTTTTTTGCAGGTCCAAACGTGTGGCTCAAAGCGTTTCCTCACGCGGCAGGAAAGATGCAGTCTCCCGTGGATATTAAAACTTCCCTGGTCACCCAAGATCCCCAACTGCTGCAGAGACCACTCTCTTGGACGTACGTACCCAAGAACTGCAAATCTTTGTTGAATACTGGAGAAGGATGGAAAGTTATTGTAGAGGGGCAGGATTCATGTAAGTTATAAGTCAATCAGATTTTTATTGAAGAAATGTTTCATTAATTACGAATCAAGAGATCATGAACTTTTAAAAGGCTGCTAATATTTTCAATAATATCGTCGTCTGAAGTTGGGAAAAATAGGATATAAATTCGGCATAATTTTCAAATCGGCGAAATGTGCCAAAATTTTATGTTGCTTCTTGACTTCACTGTCCTGTATAGAGCAGCATATTTCATTATACAATTCGATAATAAGTCAATTTTTCCCCCTTTAATGTACTGAAACCCTAATAACTTTGCAAGCAATAGAATAATTGTACATTTATGAAAGAAATATTCAAGTTGTCTTCAGCAAAAGTACGAGAGCCTGAACTAAACGCGAAACACATTTTCAGACAGAAATTTGCCTCAATTTTTTATGAAAATTTGTAACGTTATAGCTCGTACATCTGTTAATAATATAGTGTTTTTAAATTTCAAATGTTCTACATAAATACTTTGTTTTTCATTTTAATACGTAAAGGGAGAACTCCTTTTACATTACGGTATAGGAGAAAAACCGCGAAACACATTTTTTACTAGAAAAACCGATCAACTCTGATAAAAATGAGGAGTATGATAAAATATGCTGCTTTCTAAAGGATAGCGAAGCCAGAATATAATAATTTTTCATTTCTTTTATATTTGAAAAGTATTCCAAATTTTCGGGTCCTATTCTTGAACATAAACCGAAGACCGCCTTAAGGATACAATAAGGAAAAGGATTGAATTTGTCATACTAAATATATGAAAATGTATGAAATTTTGGACACTTTTTTTTTTCCTACTTAAAAATTTATTTGGAGTGTGGAACAAGCTCCAGCTAAAGACAACCTTTTTAAGCTTAATTTCAAAATGGAAAGAAATCGCACTATATAGTGTGAATTGCCTTTTTTTCCTATTTTAAGAAACTATCGAGTATTCAGAGTCTTAATAACTATTTTAAAAAACAATTTTTAATTTTGGATAAAGAATTAAGTGATACAAACACAGTTTTTAATCATTAAATGTAATGTAAATATTGCTTAAAAATTTTTAAAGATAAATCTTATGTTTCCACCTCTCGGTTAGAATAACGTTATTTGACCATGGTGTAAAATCGCGAGGTCCGTTGCCAAAAGTCCTCGAGTAGCAGAAAAGTGCGACGTTAGTATTCCCTCGCTCAGTTAGAATATTCATATGTCTAAAACAAAATAAACTGCATATATTTTGAAGAGTTGCTAAGTAGCATGGTATATTAATGTTTAAATATTAAATCATATTTTTGATGCTAATGCACAAAAATCAGCAGTTACAATATGATTCTTTTACACTGTAAAACATATTAATGAAATCGATCCTTCGTAAATATTTGTGGCTTTCATTTATAACTGGGGCAAATTTTCGAAAAACTTAGCATTGGTTGCTTCAATTTTGCCTAGGATAACTCTTTCGTTGTTAAATCTTAAAAAAAAAAAAATTAAATTTTTTAAAAAATTCACTATAGATTACATTTCGAAATTTCTTCCCTATAACATTTCAATTTTTGAAATCTAAATTTATAACAAATTTATTTTTTAAAATAAAAACTATGTATGATTTAATTTTAGATATTAGAACTAACTTTTAGTCCGAATGTTTCGAACATTTTCGATTTTTTGAATTCCTTTTCTTATTCTTTCATATCAATTTTAAAAACTGATTGTGAAACAGATTTTAATGTTTGTTAACTGCGTAGTTTCTTATTTTTCGAAATATAATGTGTATAAGATAATGAAATAATTCTTTACATTTGTTGTTTCATGCGGCAAAATCGGAAATCAGTTTATTTACATTAGGTTACTCGCCAACGAGCAATACGCATCAAAACCAAAATCTAAAGATTTAAAGCGTGTGTGGCACGCTAGACCAAAAGCTAAAAACACATAAAAGTTAAAGAATTAAAACATAAATTCAAGTCTAAAGTAAAAGCAATCTTGTGAGATGGACATGAATCTCCTGTCCATCCAATACAGCAGGCAAACATCACCTCAGTAGTATAACTTAGGATGAAGGTCCATCCGGTACAGTAGTTAGTGACGCTGACTGGGTTCGAATCCCGGAGAAGGCATGGATGTTTGTAGATGTATAGTGCCTTCACGACAAGGGGTACTCTAAATAGCCGTCGAGCCGCAAGTCTTCTTGTAAGGTTGGGGGAGGAGAGACGAGAGGCCTCTGACCACCCCCAATAAGGAACCGAGCAAAAAATCGTACTGTCTCCTGCATGGTGCTAAGGCTAATGACAGGCGTAAAAGTCTAGCCCATCGCCGCGATGAATTTCGTGGGCCTTGATCTGATGTTACTGTCATCAGGTGGCTTAAGTAACAACAGGATCAAGGTCCGGCAGACGAGCAAGTTTTTATACATAGTCTGTTTTACAAATGAGGCATAGGCTGTGTGTGTGTTTGTCAGTATGTATATTCTGCAGTTTTTGGCTAATCGGTTATGTGCTGTTTTTTTAATATGAAATTAGTTACGGCCTCTACGTGGGTTAAGACTAAACTTATTTTAATCATCCTTAATATATTCTCGGATTCTATCCTTCAAATTAATTAAAAATTCTGTATTGTATGACAACAAAATATATTCTCCTTATTTGTATACTTAGGAAATCCAAAAATTGGGACAAAAAAAAAAATCTGTATCTGAAGAATTGACTCAATTTTTTTTTATATATTTCGTGTTACTATATAAGATGAACAGTTCATTAGAATCGGCACATTCCACCAGAATTTTGACGATACGATTATGATATGTAAAATTAGAGTTGGAAGAGCAACGTTAGTCACTCCCACAATAATAGTTTCTCAAAAGAATAAGTTATTTCAAGGACTATAGATTCCATAGATCTCTTAAATTTTGCATTGTCTTTCCAAAGAGAGACGGCCACTATCTATACATAGTAATGGTCATTCATTTCCTTTACAATTTCAAAGAAGATGTTAAAATCTTCTTAATCGCTACAGTATACCACTGGGTTCTGTCTTTTCTTATAAAGTCCATTTGTTAAAGTCGTTGTATTTCATACTTTGTTCTGTGATGTTCGCCCCCTTGATAATCAAGGCGTCCCCTTCCATCACCACACCGATCTTGAACTCAGACAATTGAAAATTCGAAAGGCCACCCACATTACACTGAACGACATTCAAGGAAGAAAAAACACAAGGCGTCGATTTAACTTTCCGCAGCGAATAGCCAGTGTCTAGTTACTTATTTTGCACCAACCCAAGGGGTGTGACTTAAGGAGAAAATACCCCATTATTTATATTTAGATCTATATACTTTGATTTCGTCATATTAAATCTTTATCTGTATTGCCGTATTAAGCAATGAAAGAAAAATTAAATTGAGGGATATTTTTGTCCAAAAGGAAAATTGAATTTTTCTTCCGACCACTTTGTTCTTATGAAATTAATGAGTGGTTTCATTCATTCATATGGAGCTTTATTATGACACATTTCGTAACTTTTGAAGATTTAAACCTAACGTTAAATACAGTATAATATTGAGCATAAAATGACGCAATTAACTGCATTTACTTTTTTTTTATGATTTGGAGCGAAAAGAAAAACGCGTGTGACGCACTAATGCATAATTAAGATTTGATTTCAAATATTCTGTTTTCAATAATATGCTTTTGGGATAAATATCGTGAAATCCGGCGTATAACGCGCACCTACAGTCGCTCCAGGCCAAACTCGGACATCAAAGAAAATCTAAGTAAAAAAGATTTTAAATAAAAATGATTAGCAAAATAATTAAATGCATTTTCAATAATATATTTATTGCAGTATTAAAAACAGATAACAAAACATATAAATTATTACATTGTAACCAAAAATTATGGTAACAAAACAAAAATTCACGCACAATCCAAACTCGGACACGGCTAAGAAGATTTTTAAAACTAGTTAATATTTCAAATGAATTAATATTTTGTCTGTAATCCTTTGTTTTTTTTTTATAACCATTTTAAGGCGTTTAGGCATAGATTGCACCAATGTTTTACAAAAATTAGGCTTAATATTGTCCCATTATTGCAATAATACTCTTTTCAACTCGGTTTTACTTGAAACAGCGTGTTCCCGGACTTTTTTGTTAAGATGATCCCACAAATTCTCGATGGGATTTATGTCTGGGCTTTGGGGTGGTGTTTCCATGACGTGAGGACAATTATATAGGAGCCAAGAACGCACTCTATAAGCTTTATGTTTGAGATTATTATCCTGATAAAATCTCCAATTATTGCCAAGCGGAAGTTTTTGCACACATAGTGGCAAATTTGTTTTTATAATGTCAAGGTATACATTCTGATCCATTCTCCCTTCAATGGAATACAAAGTTCCTAGTCCAGCAGCTGAAAATGATCCCCAGACTATTACTGATCCGCCACCTTGCTTCACAGTTGGTTTCAAGTTTTGTCTACGTAATTCCTCGTTCGATTTTCTCCAAACATATGGCTTGCCATCTGATCCAAATATATTGAATTTGCTCTCGTCAGTGAATAATACTTGTTTCCAGTAAGAAAAATCCTTGTTTTCATGCTCCTTTGCGAATTCACGTCTTACTTTTTGATTTCGCTTACTTATGAAAGTCTTTTGTCTGGCTTTTCTTCCAGTGAGATTTTTCTTATGGTGTACATTTCTAATGGATGATGGACTAGCTTTTTTCCCTAATTCATTTTCAGCAATAATAGCTAGCTTTGGAGTGCTAAGGAAGGAATTTACTTTCAGTTTTCTCACTAAATATCGCTCATCTGCTTCGGTGAAAATCTTGTTATAGGCTTTTTTAGGCTTATTTTCCACCTGATTATTGGTTTTGAAGCGTTTTATGTCATAAACCGTGGAATAACTTTTGACAATCTTCGATAAGCACATTTTCAGTGTGCTTAATAATCAATTTCCTTAACTCTATGCTCGTTTGGCTCCTTTGCCTTGACACTTTCAATAAATTAAGTTTTATAATAAGTGAAAAAACGTCAAATCGAGAATTCCGCTGAGCAACTACAATGTTTTTCATGAAGTTGTCAACAATTTTCACTCAGGGTTGCAATTATTTGCTTTATTGTCAGATGTCCGAGTTTGGCTTGCGCTCTCTTTCTTCCGCAATTTTATATTTATCTCCAAATTTGTCATTATAATTTATGAATTAGCGTTATTTGGTTTGTTTTTAGTAGAGCAATAAATTCACTATTAGAAAACCATCTTTAATTTTTTTTAATTCCTTTTAGTCAAAGTATTTTTGCAAAACAAGATTTTTTTCTATAGTGTCAGAGTTTGGCTTGGAGCGACTGTATACTTTCAAACTGCCTGTTTGAATTTTTACGCATCCCCTTTTTTACGAAGAAACCTGAAATGTACGTATGCAATGCTCTTGTGTTTTGAAGTAATTTATTCGAGATAATATTCCGGGCTTTTTTAAAAAATAGTATACTTATAGAAATAGAGCTCTTTAAATTCGTAAGCATTTTAAATCTTTTTTAAATAAACAGTATTTCGATATACGTAGAAGTTTAATTTTTTGTAAACTCTTTTCTTTAGTTTTAAAGCTCTCATTTTTATACCTGGCATATAAAGCGCGCCCGTAAATTTCTATCTTATTTTGTGTTAAAAGGGCGCGTTATATGCCGGATTTTACAGTAGTTAAATCCCCATCTTTGGCTACTGAAAAGATGGAAGTCGCCGCCATTGTTATCAAATCGTGTGTTCGAATCCTGATGCCACTAGACTCTCCTGCAGAGGACGTTAAATCTATCGCAATTCAAAGTCTTTATGTTGGCGTGGTGTGGAAGTTTGGAGAATGTGGTGTCAGTTCAGGTGTCCTCGTCACTTGATCAGGGCTCAGAATTACGAGATCCGTCCGTTGTTTTAAAGTGCGACGTTAATAAAAACTCAAACCATCGGTGATTGAAAAAAAATTGACCCAAATTTCGTTTTTTTTTTCTTGTGTGTAAAATTTCTGTTTGATGTGGCAATTTGCCAAGTTGGCTATAAATAAAAAAGGATATGCACTAAAATTGAATTCAGCCACATTTAGATGAGAAGGATTCGACTGATGAGTGTATTTATCAATACCTCAAAAGGAATGATGGAGCATCGTATTAGAAAGTCTAAGATAGAATAGTTGGCTTTTGGAGAAAGCAAATTATGATCCAGGTTTTCATAATTCGGAAAGCTACCTATGCCTTCATTTCTTTCCCAATTGATCTCTAGGAAAGAGGTATCATTTATCTTAAGTACACCAAGAAAACTGAATCGCTTTTTGGAAAACGTGGAAGTAAGAATCTATTCATCTATCGCCTTTCAGAGTTCAAATGACAAAAGATGCACAACACCAACAATCCGAATAAACGGTTTTGTGCTTCTTCCGATACTCGTAAAAAAATGTATATTTCGCTTTTACGGAAAAATTTGAATTCTTAAAACATTTACTTATTTATATAATGACTAATTATTTTTAACGTTAAAATTTTTTTCGGTAATTTGCTGAAATCCAATAATTCTATGTTAAAATTTTTTTCATTTTTGATTGTTAAAATGTACTTGGGTATTTAAAACATGACTAATACCTGATATCAATTGATAATCTTCAATAGCTTAGTGATCTTCAAAATAGGACGCCAAAAAATTGGCTATTTCCCCCAGGAGCCTCTTGTATTTCATTTTATATAATCGAGATTTATTATTGAACATATTAAAATTAAGTCTTGATGAAATGATGCAATAAATAAGGAACACTGTTATTTCTATGTATGTGGCATGCAATGACTACATGCAATTGTTTTTCCATATTTTACGCTTTTTAAATCGCTGTTTGATGGACTATTTTAAAATTACAAGCATTAGAATGCACTTTTATTAATCTTTCACTATCAATCGATTCCTAACTACTTCCTGTTCTGTAAAATTAAATATAGATTAAAAGCTAAATAATTCCTAACTCTCATTAAGCAAATCTAACCTAAATTCCGAAAAGAAACAAATCTCATCTTAAATTAAACAAATCTTATTCTACTCTTAAGTAATCGAATGGAAATTTAATTTATAATTTTGACTCATGATAAACAACCTGGAAAGAATTTATTTCTATTTGTTAAGTAGAAAATTGGCTTCAAGATTATTTTATCTTTTAAATGAGAGGTCGGCAACCTTTTAGGTGTGGCGAGTGCCAAACCAATTTACCTATATGATTCGGCGTGCCGCACAGTAAGACATTTTTTGTAAAAAAAAAAAAATCCGATTACCGCGCTATAATGCATGCAGAATTAGAGAATGTCAATAATAGAGACTCAGTTTTATTGTACATTAATTTGCATCATTTAAAGATATTTCTTAACATAAAAATAAACAGCATTAAATATAACCATTTCAACAAAAATAAAATTGTACATATACTATTTTGAATCATATTTATTAAAATAAGGAATGGACAAAAAATGTTTTCCTTCATTATAGGTAAATAAAAAGATAAATAAATTTTAATGTGTGTGAACATAACGCTTATTTTTCATATTGCAATATCAGGGGTACAATTTGTGACATTCAATTTGACACGATTTTGAGCGTTCAGTTGTTCAGTAATTTATTTGCAGAATCTAAATATTTTTCATATGAAGAGATTTTTTTTTACTTGGATATGCAGAGCCAAAAGCGAAAAGCAGATTACATGCAATTTTCTCCCTTCAAACAATTAAACCTCTCCAGCAAAATAACATTCAATGATTTACAAAATTGCTGTAAATTTATTTTTAGAGTTATCTTTCAGGTTTTTTCAAAATACGGTAAACGTCTATAATTCTGAAGATTTTTGTCAAAAAAAGTCCATTAAAAATTTATCAACTTCCAACCACTGAAAAATTGGCAAATTTGTAGAGCAATGCAACTAAGAATTGTACCGCGTGCCATAGGTTGCCAGTCCCTGTTTTTAAACCTTCCTTTTGTTCTTGTGAAGAATTTTACGTAGAATTCTTTAGTTAATCCCAAGTTGAAAGGGGGAAAAAAAGTACAAGAATCGATTGAGGCTATTGAAAACGCATTCAGTGTTACGATGTGCATTTTTCGAAAGACATTGCGCATGATTTAAAACTCATAAAGACAAAATTCTCGAGAGAAAAGAAAGAAAATGACCTTGTGGTAAAAAATGTGTTTTAGGAATCCATTCCACTACGTATTCCGTATTTCGTGACAAAACAAGATCTTCAAGATGAGTAAATGTTTGCTTGTTTTTAGGAAAGTTCTTCCTTACTCTGCAGCTATTTTTATACACCGGCATTAATATTAGAAATACTTTACTGTAATTTTTGGAAGGAGTGACATATTTTCTTTCCTCGTATAAAAGGTTAATTGGAAAATGATGTATTCTTTTTCTGTCTTCCGTGTTTTCTTTGTGTATTATAATCGGCTAAGGTTTCTAATTTTCCAGCTTTATGGATGCTCTAAAAATCAAGCTTCACTAAATATCCTGTCGTAATAAAAAATGTGCATTAAATAAATTAAAAATATATGCCTTCCTTGCAGTAGCGTAACGGAGAATATTAAGGAGCCCCCTGCAAAGTTCGGTTTTGTGCCTCGCGTACTTGTCGTCAGTCAGTCTTTGGGCCCCCCGCAATGCGGTAGTGTATTTTACGCCACTGCTTACTTTTATAGTGAATGCTTTGAATAAAGTCCCACACTGGCATTGTCTGGATGTGGAGAGTACAATTTCTCGACCTCTACCAAGGCATACGTGGTGAGGTTACATTCGAATAAAATCATAGATGAAAACACCGCGCTGTAATCTCTACGGGTCTAGATAGGGGTTAGACCCTCCTCTCCCCCTTGTGTACACCACTATATTAGCTTGATTGTTTTAAAATGACATGACATATTGACATGACTGTTGGATCTTCATACCGGACAGAAATGGATATAGATATTTTAAAATATAATACTATAGTCGAGAGAGAAGTTTTCCTAAAAGCAATACACAGAATAGTTTTTACAAGAAACTTGTATTGCTTTTTATTTGTAAGTACTGATATGTTTGTGTCTCGATGTTTCTTCGAACACACGACATGTATAGAAATCAAGATATTAAGGCGTGATGGAAACCTGAAATCTTATGACAAATTTTAAGATTTTTACATTTTCAAATTGTATTATCTTTTCTAAAAAATACCTTACTTTAATCTCTAGAGTAATTAGAAGCCCTTTAAAACCTATTTTTAAATAATTGAAACTGAGCCACACCCATTTAAATGGCGAAAAATGTAAACAAAGTATTTTGTTTTTGCTTAAAAGTTGAATGAATGATAGAAATCAAAACATTTAATCCAAAATTGATAAGAAAGTGTTTACATGGAGGTACACAAAATCACAGTGAAATTGTAAACAACGTAATATGATCTCGTGTACCAAAGAAAATATTTGTACAAATAGAATTAACATTAGGTACACATATGATGCAATTTCATCATTTAATATGGGAAATGTATCAAAACCAGAAATTTTGAGAACTTAATACTAAGACTGGTAAGGCAATAGAGCGCCTCGATAAACCGAAGCTGTTAAAGGATAAATACTCATGTTGACAAAGGAAATTAGGAAAGAAAAAATACTTAAAAGCAAGAGAGAGAGAGAGGATGAGATTAAAAAGAAAATGTAGATCATTTGGAGTATGGAGAGAAATGTTTTAATAAAAAAAAGTAATTACGTATTAAAGTTCATTTATCTCAAAATGTAAACTTTTGATGTTCAATGTACCTTTTCTTGGAAAATAATGTTCACAGGTATTCAAGTTTTTTTATGACATGTTTGTAATGAGAGTTAAAATGTACTGAACTGAGCTTTTTGTAAAAATACTCGAATTTATTTTTTACAAATTTTTTTGTGAAAAATGGGTCAAATTTTACAATGTTTGATAAAATATTTTATAAATTATGAAAAAATTCAAAATTAGCTAAAAGCTCATATCAGTATAATGAAAAAGGTATACTTTAACTGTATGAAAAATTTAAAGCATGTACATATTACAGATTTTGAGAAAAGGTACATCGAAAACAGCCAATTTAACATTGTCAGTATAGAGACAGAGAGGTTTCCAACTCCCCTCAACACAATGTTCTTGTAAAAAAAAAAAAAAAACCGAAAGGTTGAAAGTGCGAAATTATTCGAAAAAGAAAATTCTCAGAATTGTTATTGTAATTCGAAGCAACATGGATTAAGTAAACAAACATTTTTTTTTAATAAAAGAAAAGTGTTCTTTCTTTGGTTGAGATTTATATCATGATCAAAATACGAGATATCGAAGAAATTCTCAAGATGCTAAAACACAAAGCATCTTAAAGTTCAAGTAAAACAATTTTAAGAGGGAAAACTTTTTATGTGTAGACTATAGTTGTAATTAGCTGTTTTTTCAAATGTAGAAAAAGAATAAGAAAGACATTCAGAAATGAAATACTACATATTGATGGATTTCATGGGCCTCGATCTGGCCTTTGCCGATCAGGTGGCATCAGTAACAACACTACACATTTTTAGAACAGAATGAAGCAATGCTGGAAAGAAACACAATCCACTTCAAAACATCTCAAGTAAAGAGTATTTTTTTCATTTGAAGGATTCTACAATGAGAAGGATAGAGGAATTGGTATGAATTGGCATTTTTTTTCTTTTAGATTTTAACATTCTATTAATGAAAGTGTGATTGTTCACTATTACATAGTTGACTTTCTCCCCCCTTTATATCTTGAAAGACACAAAACACTTATTTCAAGGTACTTGAAAAATTTGAAACATTCCACACAATGCAGAACTCTGACAAAATTATCATAAGTATTTTAATGTTCCTTCAAAATACTGAATACTTTCTTTCTGGATATGAATATCGCAAACTAATAAGTAATTCAACTGTGCACACACTTTGTGTTTTAGGTCTCACGGGAGGTCCATTGGAACATTCATATCAGCTGGTCCAGTTTCACTGTCATTGGGGTAAATGTTGTAACACTGGATCTGAGCATACAATTGATGGGAAAGGATATGCTGCAGAGGTGAGATTTAATCTAGATCTTATGAGAATATATATACTTTTAGTCATTTGGATATTGTACTATATTCGAATGCTTTAAATTTTTACTATTTGTATAAAATATATCTCTAAGTACTCTAGGGAAAAATCCATGCGTATTTAAATTTCTTTCAGCTACATCTAGTGCACTGGAATGTGGATTTGTACAATAGTGTCGAAGAAGCACTTGCATCACCTAAAGGATTAGCTGTGATTGGAATATTTTTTCAGGTATTATATCAACTTGTACATTAAAGTTGTACTTGTAAAAAAAAAATTAAGTTAAGCAATGTGTGTTCGGAAATTTCGGGTAATTTTTTTAAATTACCTGCATCTTTTTTTATTGTAAATGGTATTTTTCAGCCAGTCTCAACATTTATTCTTTATTTTTCTTAAGTTAAGTATTTTTCAATGGTATTTGCATTTAAGCTGTCGCATGTTAAATGAAACGGGATTGAAATCCTTCAGTAACATGACTATCACTGAAGTTAAGATATTGAGCGTCGTTCTCCTCGCTTGGACATGCTCAAAATTATGAATTATTTAGCCAAAAACTTTAATGCTCAGCGAGACTAATAACTGTAATATTCCTCGACTTTGCACCAGACATATTAACACCATTTTGTAAGTCGGCACCCTCCAAAAAGGTTGTATATACATGAGATTAATGAAGTCAAGAAGTATATATTCCAGTGTAAATAATTAGATTAATGACATCTCTTTTCACTTTAAAGTATTTTTATTAAGCAAATATTTTAAATTAAACGGCGTTTGGTACTGTTTGTCAAAATGTGAAGCTTTTGTTAATGAAACAGATTGTCTGTCAATTTTAAACATGTAATGTTAAGTTAGTTTTCAAAATTGAGATAGCCTGTCAATGATTATGATCTTTTGACTTCATTAGGTAGGAAAACATAATGACGAGTTGATGAAGATAACTAATCTCTTGCATGATATAGTAAATAAAGGAGAAGAATGTTCTTTACCGAAAGAAGTTGATCCGGCAGGCTTTATACCAGGTATCGTATTTCTATTAATTTATATAAAAAAAAATAAAAATCCTTCAGTAATTATAGCTAGGCATTCAAACAAGATAATGAATATTACAACCAAAAATGTTCCATCTTGGATCAAATGTTAATTTCCACACGCCACAAAGGTAACGATCTATTTTTTGTATGAATCGAAGGAATTTCAAATTTATATATATACAAAATTATTTCCCATTCAAAACTATTTTAGGCACCAATTTTTTTTTTGTGTGTGGTAACTTTTAATGACTTTCTCCCAATAGCAATTTTTTATTCTTGTTACATAACAATCCTCAAATGCAGTCTATTTTTTTTTATGTATGCTGCTCGTCCATCGTAAAAAAAAAAATCTCCGGATCAGGGAAAGGTCACAAAAAATCTTCCCCGATTTAGGAATTCTTAACCTCTTATCAACTTAACCAATTGAAAGGGAATCTTAATATTATGCGATTGAGATAATTTATTTCGAATAGCAACACCCACCTTTTTCCAGTGTTAAGGGGACCTGCGCAAAATAAAAAAAAACTAACTAATGTTGGAATGATATACTTGATAAAAATTGGCAAAGAGCATTATAAAGGACTGAGCATTATAAAGGCGGTGGGTAGCCTAGTGGTTAGAGCATCGGACTCCAGACCGGAAGGCCTGGGTTCGATACCGCCAAATACCATCAGAGTACACACGGAGTACATACTCGTTAAATCAGTGGGTCCGTAGTCTTGTGAGCTTGGTCACGAGCGCAGGAACTGGAGAATATTTCCCTCCCCTTCAGTTTCCAAGCAGAAATTGTGGAGATAGAGGTGGTGTCGCCATCTATCGTCCCTTCGGGGAATTTTGCCGATCTAAATCGTACTGTCACCTGTATGGTGCTCAAGCCAACGACTAGGTGTACCTCTAGCCCCATGCCACGATGAATTTCGTGGGCCTCGATCTGACTACGTCAGACAGGTTGTGAAGATCCCCTTGGATCTCACTTTGAGAACGAGAATAATTTGTAGTCAGATAAGAGCCAGTAGCCATTTTTATAAATAACGTTCTTTATTTGGTTATCTTTTCCAAATAGAATCAAAGACTTATTAACAAATGTATCTAAATAGTTTTATGAGGTTTAAAAGGGACTTTCCTTTAAATAAACTTAAATAGGTATTTAATGATCCAATTAATTAACAATTAGAATATCGATCACGCAGAGATTACCGCGATAAGAGATCCCAGATTTATTTTCAATAATGTTCCTATTGAACATTTAAGTTTAATCTCACTCCTAATATAAAACTTTAACGAGACTTTAAATATAAATCAATATTTACCCCACACTGCAGCTCGGCTCTTCCTGAGATTTATCCACCTAAAAATCTAACTTCACCGTTATAACTTCCTGCTTCAATCTCTCTCTCCTACTGCTTTTTTTGCTTTACTATTCCGTTTGACAAATACTTTATCTAATCTGCATATAACAAGGAATCCTGTCCTCTTTTTGGAGCTCATTGGAAATAGGTAGGGGAATTAAATTTCCCTAAAAGAGACGACTCAGAAGGTTAGTGATAAAGTTCCGTATAGGTTTGTCACAAGGTGGCATTAGAAACAACAACAACAACGCAGAATGGAGTACTGACACACTTTACATAATTCGCAGAGGTAAACAATAGGAGCACTGTTCGTAGAACATCATATGAAAAGCGTTTCTCGTGGAAAAAACCTTTGAGAAATATCATGAGACGATTGGAAAACAAAAAATAACAATCAGGTGGTTGAATGGACTAGCAAAATGGCACAGGGAAAACGAGGCGAGTCGAAGAAGTTCTTTTTTTATCTGAATGGGGATAATGCTGCGGGGGTAGTATGGCGAGTTTATGGGTGAAATCATAACCTGAGACGAGGTGCATATACCGTAAAAACTGAACCTTTCGTAAAATTTGAAGAAATTAGATACAACATGCGAAAGATCAGAGAAGATATACGAAGAATAATATACGATTACTGTAGGTCAGTGATACTCAACCTACGGGCCGCATGTGGCCCACCGGGCCTTTTTAAGTGACCCGCCCATGGCCCATTGCTCTGAGAAATTTACTTTTTTTAAGAACATAATATTAAATATTTAGAAAATATTTTGTCAAGAAATCAAATATATTAATTTTGCTTTTTACTGTCGGTGTCGTACGGGTATGAATTGATATTCTTTTTTTATTAGGAACGGTTATGGTTAATGATAACAGACAACAGCGGAGTAGCGACAATTATATGGGTGGAACTAATTTTTAATTATCTTTCGAATCTTACAAGTGAAAAATATTCAAAAAAAAATATATCGTTTCAAGACGATTGGAAGGCTGGCTATTTTGTGGAGAAAAACAAACGTGGATCAGTAATTGGCTTTCTTGAATAATCTTTGCAACAGTGTTTCGTCAGTGGTAACAAAGACATCCTATGAAGTTATATTATTGGTAATCATATGAAACCGTTTACTGATACAGAAATTGTGAAGGAGTGTTTCTTAAATGCTTCTAATTTAGTGTTAGTGTCAAATAAAAATATAAAAAATTTATAATTAAAAAAAAGCAAAACAGGAGTCATATTTCAGCAATTTTCCGTATTTTAAATTTACAATGTTATCTTGGTCATAAAGCATCCCCCCCTCCCATTTATCCTCATGTTGCGACCCGCGTGAAATAGCTGACATATGTATGCGGCACAGCAGAAAAAAAGGTCGAGTATCCCTGCTGTAGGTCCATTACATACTGCAAGAAGTTTAGCCCAAATTTGAATGTTTCGAAAATCGCAGTCCTCGAGCTCTTGCATTCTATTCTAAGAATGCTTTCATATCGATTCCAGCGCGTCCTGATGTTGGAGACTAGCAACAGCGGGTTGACTTTGCGAATTTTTCTTTATCAGATATAATAAGAATGACAAGTGACCCCTGAGGATAATACAGTGAATAAGACCCATTTATCTTTAAATGGGAACATTAATTGCAAGAATTGTATTTACTGGTCTGAGAGAATCTTCACGATTTACTCAAGCGTCTTAAAACAAAACCCAAAATGTCTATGAGGTGCGGCATCTCAAGCACATGCGTTTTTGACCCGTACTTCGAAGTCTCTCCCAGGAGTGAACGTTATCCATCACAAATGCTCGGTATTCAGTAACGAGGTAGAATTATGTAATTCCAGAACTGTAACAGCGAAATTTCGTTCATAGCGTTGTATAAATGAAAGATGGGGCTTTTCTACATGTTTCCATTTGTGTTCGGCAATTGCTGTAACAGCATTTTGGCGAGTAATCTCCCATAACTTTGCAGTTTCGTAATCACCACGATCTCTCTATCTCCCTCCGATGAATTTTGGGGCTCTGGGTTTAATTATAATCTAAAGGTGCACTCGTCAAATTCTTGAGATTTATCAGAATTCAAAGTTGCTATGAAGCGTGAAGTGATATAAATTCCACATGCGATGTTGCGTTCTTCGTTGTTGTCAATATAATCGCCCGCATGCACCATGAAAAGTTATAATTCTAACAAGATTTTCCTTCTATTTTTTGTGCTGTCATTGGTCCTTCACAATGCTCTTTGCAAATGTTTTACTCCGGCAATTTTCACCGTACTTTTATCATTCCGTTGCAATCTATAGTTTTTTTAATTTGTTGATCAATTTGCACAGAAAAAAAAACCCGATGTTGTGGAAAATTTCGAAATTTTAATCTGGAAGCATAATCTGAAGAGATCTTATTTTAAAATGATAATCTCGAGTGCATACTTTTAACAATATCCAAAATTTCTCTTTAATTGATTGAGTGAATAGGTCACTAGGGATTCGTGTATTGGGAAAGGGAAGTCTTACGATTCTCCTAAAATTGGTGATATGCATTATACTTCGATTTCTTTTGAATAATCTTTGAAATTCAGTTTCTTCTATATTTTGGCATTTCTCCGCCTCCTCGGAACTGTTGGCTGTATTGACCAAATGAGGCTACTATTTTTCTTGGCATTCTCTGCAACTCTCCTCACCTATAGAACTATCCTTCCGGAACAAGTATACCCTGATTATATTAAATACTTTTTTACTTTATTTTTGAAAATATCCCCCAATCTTTGATTTAATGTAATTGAATCACAATTTTTTTTGCAATAAAATAAAAGAACTTGTATATGTGAATGGAAAAACCCCCAGACCACATTATCTTGTTCTAAAACGCTGCGCGTGTGTGTTTCTTCGTTTTCTTACTTCGAATATATATATTAAAGAGAATCCATTAAAAAAATGTTAGGTACAAATATAACTTACACAAGAGAAGAAAATTAAATCATTTTCATGAAAATCTAGAAAAAATGAAAGCTTCTTTATTTTATCAAATTAAAATCTATTTATTAATTTAAAAGAAAAAAGTCAGTTTCTCGACAAATTGTGTAACCTAGATTATGATAGAAAATCACTATTTGCAGATTCATACAAGAACTCAAGCATAAGTTCTCTGCATCTCAAATCATAAGGCTTTGAAACCATTCCCTCCCCCCTCCAAACACTTAATTTTATTTTGTTAGAAAAATCATTTGAATGATTGTATCTCCTAAGGTTTTACGGCAACACAAAAGTATTGCATTCTATTTATTTTCGAAAAATATTTATAAAAACAAAGAACCAAAAAAAACTTTTGATTTTATTTCTATTTAGAGGCTCATGACTATTGGACATATGAAGGTTCGTTAACAACTCCACCTTGCCATGAAAGTGTAACTTGGATTGTTTTCAAGAAACCTATTGAAGTATCCGAAGAACAGGTACAGTTAATGGTTTCGAAAAGTTAATGAATTTTTCAGAAGTTGAAATATTCATTCTTGTCATTGAAAATTGTTTATTTAAATTGCTTTCAAACGTTTTTCTTTTTAAACTATTTAATTTACTTTTTTTATATTTCTGCAAAATATTATTTAAAAGTAAGATAATTTTGTAAGCGCATTTTTATTAATAAATATTTAAAAATATATGCATTTCTGATCACTATTTGTGTGAGAAATTGCCATCCATGTAAATTTTTATTCTTATTTTAAAAGTGATATAAACAGAGGCACACAACTTTAAGATTGTAAAACAGATTTAAATAATATTATAATTTCAAAAAATATGATTCCCTGACAGCTTAATATTAAATGACAAATTTTAAATACACTAATAGAGTTTTTAGAAACAGCATTTTAAATGTATGTAAGTATTTCACTCTTTCAACAATTCAGTTATAATCTCTCTCTCTCTCTCTCTCTCTTGAAGATTCGTCAACTTGCTTTAGACTCGAGTTTAAATTCAAATAGTTAAAATATTCATTTTAAAAATATTCTGTAAAAACTTATACTTAAAATAGTTTCCTTAAACTCTAAAAAATTACTTAATAATAAATCAATATCATTTTTTTTAAAAAATTTCTTTCGGATCTCCTAAATTTCTTTTCAAGAAATTTGGATTTACTCGTACAAAACCTTGTAAATCAACTTCTCATTTTGTTAAATTTCATACTTTCCGTTTTAATTATAGGTAAATACGACTAATAACTTTATATTTTTTTCAGCTGGAGAAATTTAAATGCTTATACTCATCAACGGTGAAAGCAATTGTAAACGGAGAGCCTGTTCCTGGAAAAGTTATCCAGAATGTTCGACCGACACAGCCTCTAAATGGCAGAATTATCAGAGAAGCACCTTATTGATAGTTTTAGCTGCAATATTTTTGTAAAATTGTGATACCCAAGTACATACGTATTGAGTAATTAAGACTACATTTTACAGCTTGTGTTGCAAATAATTTTTAAAACATTAGGTGAAGTAATATTTCAGATGCAACTTTTGAACAAAATTTAAATTTTATACAGACAGGTTCGCATATTATAAAAATTAACAATTTAACGTTTTGCAAGTCTAAAGGAATTCCACTTTTATATGTATAGATTATCTAGCTAATGTTATTAATCAATGATTCAAAATAGCAATAGATCCTCAATGTTAAATGTTGCATATTGATAGGAATTAAGCGTTTGATATTCTGAATAATAACTGTGTTTTAGATTTCGTTTATGTATTTTAGTGCTTATGTTTGGCATGTATGATATTAATAAAAGTGTTAGATTTTGCGTAGATTTTGTATTATTGTAATACACATTCAAAAAATTTAAATATAACAATTTATAAACAGTTCATAAATGTTTGATTCAGAACATGAATATAACGTTTTACCAACAACTTTAGTAAACAAATTATATTGTTAAATATACTCTCATGTCATTTATCCACTACACCTAACAACCACCAAACACCTACTAAACCTTAAAAATACCAAAACAGGGGTAAGGCAAAAAAACTCAGGGCGTTTTGTGTTATTTGTTTCGGTGACAGGTATTTGGTTTTCGTTGTAAGAGAGAAATGTACATCTCAAATGTAGGTACATAACACAGATGTGTTTTTTTTTACATATCATTTACTCTAATCTAAGCCGCGCCCTTTTTTCCGATGTTAAACCTACTGAAAATCGGGGTGTGGCTCAGAGTCGAAGGGGGGAGGGATATTCGTTGGATGGGACAATTAAAGGAATTACACACAGGATCATGTATTTATTTAAAAGTTTATAATGGTAAAATAATGAATTTTACTCGCTTATTAGTTCTCATTTAAATTTATTTTGACTTCGTAAAATTGGATATCAATAAATCATTTTACAGTATTTTTCATTTTTCAGTCTTGTTGAGAATTTGGGGTGTGGTAGAATCGGTGGTCTCTTAGATTTGAGTAAATACGGTATATTATCAAACTAGCTGGTATACCCGTTCTTCACACGGGTGAACTGAAAAATTAAACAACACAGATTGAAGGATAAAGAAGTTTTTAATGAGTTAATTTTACGTGAATTGCAAATTAAACAAAAAAAAGCTTTTTGCATATCTCAGCTAAACAAAAAAAAAAAAGAGAGAAACACCTTTGTTAAATTTTAAGTATGCTGATAAAAAGTTTTTTTTTTTATTTATAATTCCCCGTAACACTCTTCAGGGTCGATTTTTGAAAATACCTTCCTAAGCTGATCTTTGCTCAGCAAAAGTAACACATTGTTAAAAGTTTTGCGTAATGAACGCTTAAAATAGAGTAAATAATTTATATCTGAAATTTATATCTACATTAATATTACTTTCTGTTGAATTTATTTTATGTTAAAATTGTAATATTCGCAAGCAACACAGTTTCTTAAATTATAACGGCTATAATGGCGATTCAATGAAAAACACAGCGAAATGATAACGATAGAATCAAGTTGGGAAATGTCTAGCTACTTTCATAGCTCGAGCTTTATTAGAGCTTTGTAAGACCCGCCGTGTAGGGGCACGATACACGTTAATGCTTTATCTACCACATTATGATTTACTACAGTTTTTTTCATGCAATATTTTCTTTTTGGATCACTATATTGAAAATTAAGGGATATACATAAACGAAATACTCCACTTTGGGAAATTTAATCCGTTAGAGATAATAAATTAAAGATATTCCACTGTAAAATTAATTATATACACCGTTCACTTAAAATAGTCAGATCATTTTCTAGGGTCTTCATTAACATACAAAAACATAAGAGACTTAAATTTTGACATAAACTACTTTTTCGGGAAAAAATAATAATCTTTGCAATCCGCTGAAAACGCGTATCTGCTGCAAAACTGTTCGCCTTCCCCGCTAAAATACTCATCATAGAACCCGTGCTGCCATACATCTAGGAAGAGTGGATTTCAAAGAATATTCCTGCTAAGTATTGGTAGAATATTCCTTCTAAGTTGGTGTGGTGTGGTAGTTAGGAGAAGGGGGTGCAAGCTCAGGTGTCGTCCACGTCACTTGACCATCGTTCAAAATTACATGGTCCGTTGCTAAAAGACCTCGTGTAGCTGAACAGTGCGACGTTACTATTCACTCACTCCAAACAATACAGTACAGTAGTTATAATTATTTTTATACTTAAAAACGCAATATCCACCTATTCAATTAAAATTATAACGTTATAATTTACTATTAACCACTAGCAAACTATGGAAATATCTCCAAATGATGTGTGAAAGACAAAGTTTATCTACTGTAAGTACCAGAAGCAATAAAAGTATTTATTTTGAAAAAAGATCAAATTCTTACTACCAAATGTGCATAATAAAATCATTAAAAAACATCCAAATAAAGAGATTTATAACAAAATCTCCCTTCAAAACTTAGTTTTATTCTAAAAAAAAAAATTAGGGATTATGCTGATCACAGGAATTAATTAGAAGAGAGCGCCTTGCTTAGCCAAAACAAAAAGGGTTCTTTCACAAACAAAAGATAGATATATGGTCACGTGGGCTTTTTTGCAGCGCACGCCAGAATTGCTTGCAGATGGCAGAATTTTTTCCTACTTACATGACAAATATCGTTATATTGTGGACACTTCACACAATATCTTTATAAATTATAGTCTATGCTATATATTATAGCCTATGTGTTATTCTGATGTATAAGCTATATTATTGTAAAGTTTCATTAAAATCCATTCAGTTGTTTTTGCGTGAAAGACTCCCAAACATCCTCACAAACTTTCGCATTTATAATAAAAAGTGTTTTTTTCCAGGTGTAGAATTTTAAGTTGGCATTACTTTCCAAGATGGCGACCGATTTAACAGCTGTCAAGTGATTTATTCTCAGTTTGGTTTGACAATTCATCAAAACGATCATCAAGCAAGGCGTAGATTCGTCGAATGGGCCCAAAACGAGATTGCCGTTGTTCCCGATTTTCATAAGTGAATTTTGTTTAGCGATGAAGCGCTCTTCTGGTTGAATGGCTACGTCAACAAACAAAACTGCTGCATTTGGAGTGAAGCTAATCCACAAGTGTATGTCGAAACACTGTTACATCCAGAAAAACTGACTGTTTGGTGCGCTTTATGGGCAGGTGGAATCATTGGTCCGTACTTCTTCAAAAACGATGAAGGCCACAACGTTACAGTCAGTGGTGATCGGTATAGAGCCATGATTACTAACTTTTTCATTCCTGAATTGAACAATCATGATGTCCAGGAGCTGTGGTTCCAACAAGACGGCGCAACATGTCACACAGCTCTTGCCACAATCGATTGATTGAAAGACAAGTTTGGTGACCGCCTAATTTCACGTTTTAGACCTGTGAATTGGCCTCCAAGATCTTGTGATTTAACACCGCTAGACTATTTTCTGTGGGGCTATGTAAAGTCATTGGTCTATGCGCATAAGCCACAAACGCTTGACCGTTTGGAAGACAACATTCGCCGTGTTATTGCCGATATACGGCCACAAATGTTGGAAAAAGTCATCTAAAATTGGACTTCCAGATTGGACTACATCCGATCCAGCCGTGGCAGTCCTATGCCAGAAATCCTATTGAAAATGTAATGCCATAAGATTATCTTTCGAATAAAAAAATTCATGTCAATCGAGTAATACATCGTTGTTTTATTGCAATTTAAAGTTCTATACCTCTAAAAAAACACCCTTTATATATCTAGATGTACAGAGTGGGGCAGCATGATTTACTGATTTGGATTAGACCGATTTCATACTATATATATATATAAGCAACACTAAACTAATCAACTCATTTCCTGTCACAATTCTTCTAGTTGTAAAGGAGAGAGAATTCTTTTCACACGTCGACACAAAGTTGACTCAAAAGAGTGCCGGATTCATCAGTACAATAAAGAAGCAAAAAAAAAAAAGGATTTCTCCGTTCATGAAGAGCGTAACTACCACAGTATCATTTTAGTTGAGTCAACTAGTGTAGTGAAGAAAGTAGTTTTTGAGAACTCGAGGGACTGGTATAGCAAAAAGTATCAGTTGATCACGTGTGAAGAGTCCCATGTGATTTCTTGAATAAATCGCTTTATATAAATAGCTCCTGAGTGTCTGCTCCTTCTATTATGTATCGCACAAGTTGACTTATATGAAAAGAT
Organism: Trichonephila clavipes; assembly: GCA_019973935.1. Classification (NCBI taxonomy): domain Eukaryota; kingdom Metazoa; phylum Arthropoda; class Arachnida; order Araneae; family Nephilidae; genus Trichonephila; species Trichonephila clavipes. The sequence goes on from BMAU01016972.1 coordinate 94,808, forward strand.
TCTTAGACGCCGGGAAGCTAGGTATGGCCGTTAGAGGGTGCGAATGGTCTCATCCGAACTGAAGTGGGTTGGGAAATTCTTCCCCTTTCCCTTTAGTACCGAGAATGCGATAGACCAGAGGACGGAACATACCTTCTAATTTTCAAGCAGGTGGTTCTATTAGTTGGAAAGCAGAAATATTTACCTATTACGCTCCTTAATTCCCCTCAGTGACCCTTGGGGATCAATTTCCCCAGAACTATTTTGTACCGGATCTCTATACTATAAAAGGAATCCACTTACCAAATTTTAAGTATGTACGTCTAGTAGTTTAAAAACGGAAATAATTATCTATAACGCTCCTTAAGCCCCCGCAACGCCCCTTAGGAAGCGAGTTTCACAAAACCCATCTTATAACGGATCTCTACTTAATGAATGGAATCAGCTTACTCAATTTTACGTTTAGTAGTTTTAAAAAGGAGTTAATTGCCTATAACGCCCCTTAATTCTCCACAACGCCCCTTGGGGGTCAATTTTCACGAAACCCATTTTGTAGCGGATCTGTACTCTATGAAAGGAATCCGCTTATCAAATTTCAAGACTGTACGTCTAATAGTTTAAAAATGGATATAATTATCTATAATGCCTCTTAAGCCCGCGTAACGTCACTTAGGAAGCGATTTTCATAAAACCCAGCTTATAGCGGATATCTATTTAATGAATGGAATCCGCTTACTCAATTTCAAGACTGCACGTCTAATAGTTTAAAAAAGGAGTTAATTGCCTATAATGCCCCTTAATTCTCCACAACGCCACTTGGGAGTCGATTTTCACAAAACCCATTTTGTAGCACATCTTTACCCTATACAAGGAATCCGCTAATCAAATTTTAAGTATGTACGTCTAATAGTTTAAAAATGGAAATAATTATCTATAACGCTCCTTAAGCCCCCGCAACGCCATTTAGGAAAGGATTTTCACAAAACCCATCTTATAGCGGATATCTACTCAATGAATGGAAGCCGCTTATACTCAATTTCAAGACTTTGCGTCTAATAGTTTAAAAAAGGAGGTATTTGCCTATAACGCCCCTTAATTCTCCACAACACCACTTGGGAGTCGATTTTAACAAAACCCATTTTGTAGCGGATCTCTACTCTATGAAAGGAATCCGCTTACCAAATTTAAGACTGTACGTCTAATAGTTTAAAAATGGATGTAATTATCTATAACGCCCCTTAAGCGCCCTCAACGCCCCTTGGATGTCGATTCTCGTAAAAATCATTATGTAGGGAATCTCTACTTTATGAAAGAAATATGTGTACCAAGTTTCAAGACTGAACATCTAATAGTTTAATAATGGAACTAATGATAACTCTTAAACCCCCGTAACGCCCTTTGGGGTCCGATCTTTGCAAAATCCTTTCTTAGCTGATATCTACTCCATGAAGGGAACCTATCTACCAAATTTCAAATCTGTAGGTTTAATAGTTCCGAAGATATCGTGATTAGTCAGTGAGTGAGTGAGTCGCTTTTCTCCTTTATATATATAGATATTAGATTTGGATCCATTGCAAACATTTGTGCGAGTGAAAATTTAAAACAGACTGATATATTATTGTTTTCAGTGTTTTTCATGTATACAAACATAGATAATATAATAAAAATAACGCAAGGATCAAATAATGTTTACTTTATTTAATTAGTGAGATATCTGGTTCTCAACTCTTTCACTTACTCACTCTTCACTTCTCAACTCTTTCACTCATTCTTTCTTTGCAAGTTGATCTCAATGCATGTGTATTTGCGCATCGTAATTGATGTTGCAGATTTTTGTGCGTTAAGTTTGAGCACGATTTATGTTTGATAAATTTCAATTTAGGAAAAAAAGATTCGCAGTAACAAAAGCAACGCGATAAAATAATAACGGCTATGGGTTTTATTTTTACAAAAAAAAAAAAAAAAAATCCTCTTTAAAAAAAATATTGTACAAAATATTGTAAAAGTTGTAAAAGGAATCTCGCGGGCCGCAAAATTATTCAAGGCGGGCCACATGATGCCTCCGGCCCACGGGTTGGACACTCCTGTTCTAGGGGAATGTGAATGCAGGATTCTTTCTAATCCTAGTTGAAGTATAAAAATGAAACGTAATATTCTTTAAAAAATAGGCTTAGACAGAAAAAGAAATCCCACACTAAAATTAAACATAAAATGTAGAAAAAGGGCAAATTTTTATAGAACTAAGTAAATAGTATTATCATTAGGAATGTTGCAGTGGTCTTAAGAATAAGTCTATTTTTGTAAGTGAATCGGAATAGCAATGAACAAATAGTTCTATTAATCGCATTACTTAAATATACTTTGAGTCTAAAAAGAAAATTAAAACAATTTAAAATTTAAAATAACAAAATTAAGTATACAGGTATTAAGAAAAAGTTACATTAAATAATTTAAATACAAGAAAACAAAATATAATTAAGAAGACTTTCCTTGCAGCAGCACCGGATATATTTGTACAAAACTCCTTACAATGACAAAAGAGCTATTATAAGCCAGAGATTATGTGATATAAATCTTCTGATTAAATCCCTTTTTAAAGGTTTTGATCAAGATTCCTCTCTTCCCAATCAACTACCTGTCTTACTATACCTTTGCTTAAATTAATTCATGGATAGAATTCAATATTGCTAAATTACAACCAAAATTCACAAAGCCGGATCGGGTCTTCTGAACAAATTACCTATGATTTTAAGTGGGAATTTTAAAGTAGTTTTCAAAAGACAGATCAAAACCTTTAGTTGATTTTTTAAAATCAAAATTCAATTTAATTATGTCAAGTGATCCAAATGCAGTACGGAACAACGCTTGACGGAGTTTTTTTTTTATAGATATTTAAATAAAATTGTGAATCTCTCTCTCTCTCTCTCTCTCTAAAGTATTTATAACCTTTTCCAGCTACCATAAACCTATTGTTTTCTTCTTAGAATACAATTAATTACCAAATATGATTGTATGTATAGTTCGCACAAAAATATTACTTTGAGTACAGACATATGAATAAATAATTTTATAGGACAATACTAACACATCTCCTTGTTTTTTATTCACCTAACTAACCCCTGAAATAACATTACAAAATTTGAAGTTATCACTTGTAACGTGTGGTCATAAGCACACACGCTCTTTTTTTTTAATGAAATGCTTCATTCAAATGAACTACACGGCTTCTTTACTTCATGGAATTTCATAGGTTCAGAACCTCATAGCATTTCAATTTTTTGCTCTCTTTGTTCTTATCGTGGGTATCATGAATGAAAATTTAAGATTTGTGTCATAATCATTTTTTCCGCCTTTCCAGCATCTGAATAGCTTGTGTTTTTGTAGTTTAAACGAATATCTTTCCTTGACTTTTTAATTGCTATAACTTTAGCTTTGAGTATTTCCTTTTTCTGGACATTCTATTGGTACTTCAATTGAAACTAACTAAATCATTAAAAATCATGAAAGAAATTAGATATATTACTTTAAATCTATCCTTAAAAAATTTTTCCTTTAGTTTTGAGAATTAAAACACACACAAAAAAACATTGTTTCCTTTTAGCTTAATTCATTCTTATTCAATTTAAAAGATATTAAAAACATGAAAAGCGACGATTTTTATTATCATTAATTAGCAAATAAAGAGTGTTTTTTCAGGTATGGAAGTTTAAGTTGGCATTACTTTCCAAGATGGCGACCGATTTAACAGCTGTCAAGTGATTTATTCTCAGTTTGGTTTGGCAATTCATCAAAACGATCATCAAGCAAGGCGTAGATTCGTCGAATGGGCCCAAAACGAGATTGCCGTTGTTCCCGATTTTCATAAGCGAATTTTGTTAGCGATGAAGCGCACTTCTGGTTGAATGGCTACGTCAACAAACAAAACTGCCGCATTTGGAGTGAAGCTAATCCACAAGTGTATGTCGAAACACCGTTACATCCAGAAAAACTGACTGTTTGGTGCGCTTTATGTGGGCTGGTGGAATCCTTCTTCAAAAAACGACGAAGGCCACAACGTTACAGTCAATGGTGATCGGTATAGAGCCATGATTACTAACTTTTTCATTCCTGAATTGAACAATCATGATGTCCAGGAGCTGTGGTTCCAACAAAACGGCGCAACATGTCACACAGCTCGTGCCACAATCGATTTATTGAAAGACACATTGGGTGACCGCCTAATTTCACGTTTTGGACCTGTGAATTGGCCTCCAAGATCTTGTGATTTAACACCGCTAGACTATTTTCTGTGGGGCTATGTAAAGTCATTGGTCTATGCGGATAAGCCACAAACGCTTGACCATTTGGAAGACAATATTCGCCGTGTTATTGCCGATATACGGCCACAAATGTTGGAAAAAGTCATCGAAAATTGGACGTCCAGATTGGACTACATCCGAGCCAGCCGTGGCAGTCCTATGCCAGAAATCATATTTAAAATGTAATGCCACAAGATTATCTTTCGAATAAAAAAAAATTCATGTCAATCGAATAATACATCGTTGTTTTATTGCAATTTAAAGTTCTATACCTCTAAAAAAACACCCTTTAGAATTCTACTTTACATATGAGAGAGAGAGAGAGAGAGTATCATTAACAAAAGATGTTGTACTGCATCTAAGCGTTTGGACAAAGAACACATAAAGTTGCTTAATTCCTTTTTTTTTCCGTGCTTAATTTCCATTGTAAGATAACTGCTTATGTATAAAACGCAATATTTCAACTCTCTGGGATAATTTTTTCACTTTTAAAAATATTTTAATTTTCAAACATTTTTCTTCCCAACACAGTTTGAAATGCAGCTATTAAAAAAATATCGCCTGCAACAAAAATACACCTGAAATATAACTTTGAAATTGGAGATTACAAAAGACTGCATTTTTAAGAATTTCAGAAAATTGTTTTTGCAAACTGTAGAATTATTATGGAATTCTTAGTAAAATATAAACAATTTAACAAGCATGCAAAGGGCAACTATTATAGTCTTTCATCATCTGTTCAAATAGTAAACAACCTATGCAAAGTCGATGTCCACCAGAAACAAGAAACTGGTGTAATTTCAGGGTTCAAAAGTACTGAGTAAAACATGCACACAATCGATTCTTCTATAAAATAAAAATAATTAAACTAATTTATATGATATTGAGCTTCCAAAAACTCTTAAAAAGTGTACACAAGGCAGAGTGCAAAATGGCAGTCTAATTTTCAAGAAACCAAAATTTCGTAGTACTTCAAATTTTGCTGTTATTTGCCGACATAACAATTATTCAGTTTAATAAAGGTGCCACTCAGAACCTTCTTTCGCTTAATTTAATAATAAATAAATTACAGTTAAATATTGTAGTTATATGCTCATAACGATAAAACTCTAAGGCTATCGACGTATAAGGTACAGAAAAGACCCTTAAGGTATCCGACTACGTTCGGAACCGTGATTTTGCAAAAGCGTATAAATGGATAATATTTATGATATTTAGTGTCACTTAGATTAGAAAATGTATATAAAATTGTTTAAAAAATAGTATTACAATAAAAAACTTATTTAAGCACAATATTTTGACAAAAAATGAACATGGAATGACCCATTTTCAAAATGTTCTCCTTTTGTGAAAAGAGCCTCTATTATAATATTTTGCCTGTATATAGCTCAGACCTCTGTACAGAGGCTCAACTAGAATTTTTGAAATATATAACTTAGAAGTGGGGTTATCCATGTTTTACGACAGCAGAGGGGAGAAATTTTAAGAAAAAAACGCCGATAATTATTTCAATTGGTTTTAACTCTGAAAATAATGTGAATTTTTCAAAAATCATAGTTGAGCCTCTGTAAAGAGGTCTGAGCTATAAACAGGCAAAATTTTATTATAGTAGAAGCATTTTTCACAAAAGGAGAACATTTTGAAAAAAAAAGATTATTCTAAGTTAATTTTTTGCCGAAATATTATATTTAAATAAATTTTTTTTGTCAAAATGTCCTTAAAACAATTTTATACGTGTATTCTAATCTAAGTGACACTAAATATCATGAAAATTATCTATTTATGCGCTTTTTTAAAATCACGGTTCCGAACGTAGTCGGTTACCTTAAAAAAACTACGAAGAAAAAAAACATACTCAGCGAAAGGAAAAAAATAGCCTGCCATATCTCAGTCTAATGAATTTTATACCATTTTATAAAAAATTGCTCTGATTGGATAGGTAGCTGAATAGATTTCATAATGCTTATTTCAACCTGTATGATATATTTACAACATCAGTAGTAAAATCTACAATTAACATTGTACAAAAAGCAAATTAATAGCGTTTGTTGCACTTACAATTTGCAATACAAATTATTATTGAAGTTACGCTGTCAATCACCTAAATACATGTTTGTAAACAATTGTGACAGTGTTCATAATTTGAGCATGATCATTCTCATGAATGTCTCAGATACCATGTCTCTATCTTTTCAGTCCAAAATTTCAGTGTGAAGTTTTCTTAGCCACCCCTTTTCAAAAACCATGCCATACACAATATTCTTTATTGATTTATTATAGCTGAAATAATCAACTATTGGTCTCTGAATCGCTTCCACGCCACAGGTCTGGGGCTCGAATCTCGTCTGGGCAAGGTCGTCTCACTCTTTCATCCCTTCAGAAGTCGATAAATGAGTACCAAACTTGATTGGGAATTGAACACTGGGGGTTTTCGCGTCCGACTGACCACCTGACCGAAACATCTGCACATGCACCCCAACGCCTACGGTCACGTAAATTGAGAATACAGTAGGCCTTGGCCCTCATGGGCTGTTACGCCACTGAGTTCAGTTCAGTATTGGTCTCTGAGGGCTCCGGTTGAAGACGGAAATTGCACCTGCAATCATAAGAAATCTGGTGTTGACCCATTTGAGGTTTCTGAACGACCGATTTTTTTAGATCAAATGATAACTTTACCCTCAAAATTTATGCACGTAGGCTGTCATCCGTTTTTTCTACAAACCAGCTTTCATTTTAGATGGTTATTTTTTAAAATGTGTAACGAAAAAAAAACCCAGTTCATTAGAAAGGTTCCCCGCAACCTTTTTACAAAAACAAAAACTTTAAATGTATTTTCGTTTTAAAATTATGTTTTAGATAGAAAATCTCTATTTACATGATATTTCGAAGGGAGGAAATTTAAGATAATTTTAAAAAAATTTTTTAAAGGAAATATTTTACTTATTTTTCTCAACAACATAAAGTTTTAAAGTAGATTATTTAGGCATTCACTAAGAGCTGTTTTTATAAGGAAAAATTTCGATAAAATTGCAAAAATATCCATATTAGAATGCATAATTGCCTTCATTTTTTTTTGTATTTTAATATTTCTCTTTGGTTTTTGGCGTCAGTTTGTAGAAAATTATGTGTATGTTGTATATATATATAAAACGTTCAAGTTATTGCATCAAAATTTTTCCTAGGACCGGTTAAAAACACTAAAATTTTCTTGAAATCAACATTTTTATCAAAAGTATAGTATCTATGTTTAAATTTCTGTTTGCTTTACTTTTTATTCTACTATTGCACCCCCAAAAAAAAAACAAGAGCTTTAAAAAAGTTTTTAGTTGGTCCTAAGCGTAGGCAATTATCGAAAAAGTCCTTTTTTAAATAAATTAATAATGATAATCAAACCATTTAATTAGCTTATAAATTCAAAATTCTGCTTTCTTCAAGAAGCTGCTTTGTTGCACAAATAAAACTTGTTCTATCGATTTTAAGATAAATGTTTTGTTATGAAAACAAATGAAGATAAATAAAAATAAAAGATAAAAGAAACAAACGAAAATGAAATAAAAGAAATAATGAAACATTTGTGATATTTTATTGCTATTTTATTCAGAAAGCAACAGAAAATCCTGGTTATGTGTTTAAAGCTACACAGTATCCCTTTTCAAAAAATTCTTTGGAGACAGTTACAGTAAAAATACTGTATGTTTTATATTCAAATTATATTATTAAATTGATCCTGAAAGTTAAAAGTCAGTTAGATCAGCCATTGTGTGTGTGTGTTTCACAATTTTAAAAAATTAAGAATTTTTGAAGTTTTTTCAAACTTTTATGAAATGTTCAATTTTTTTTTAATTTTATATTTCTTACATTATTGGGTACAAAAGTTAGTATGGATTTGATAATCTTTTTTCCATGTTGATTTTTAATAATTATATATTTTTCGAGAAAAACCTGCAGAAAAACCGAAATTTTTTAAAATAGTAACTTTAACTTAACTTAACTCAGTGGCGCCACCAGGGACGTCTTAAGACTTAAGGTCTTAGGCCCCTACGCAAAAGCAGGCCTTGGGCCCTTACACAAATGTAAGTCCCACCTATAAGCCTTAAAAGTAGAAATAACATAGCATACGTTATCAAAAACTCGCATTAATAATAACCCGAAACAAATAAATGTGCAAGACTTACAATCGCACAAAATGGCTGGACCAATTGCCACCTTTTTACTGAATGAGTAACGATAATGTATGATGGTAGGGCTAGGACAATACATAGACGATGGTCATCATATATAGTCAGTTGACATATCGTCTGAAATTCCCAGTTTTTCGGAGAATACAACCGGAAATAACATTTGACCGTTGAGATTATTCGAATCGTGATCTTATTAAGGCTGAGTCACGAACGAGACGAGAGCCTCATTGTGGCCAAAACCCTGCTTTAAGATGTCCCTGGGTGAAACACCCATGAGGGCCAAGGCCTACTGTGCCCAACTCAGTATACATGACTTTGGGCACAGTGGTGCATGAGCAGATGTTCTATCAGAAGTACAACCATAGATTGATAGTAACACTAAAGTTCAGTTTTGTAAGAACAGCAAACCTGAGGTCCTTACAACTGATAAGTACCAAAATATGTACAAATTTTTTGCAAGGTCAACTGTTTAAAAGTCAATATAAATTTAATAACCAACTTGAAGAAAGCAAAAAATTTTCAGATACAGCTTAAAGATTTAAAGAGTGCCCTCAGGCCTTTCTGATGCTAATAGCAAAGCTATGATGAATCATGAATATCAAATAAAATAGGATATAGTATGGTATGAAAATATCTTCAAAAATAGCCAGTACAGTAATTACGGTAAGCCTTCTAAGAAGGTTAGTTATTCCATTACGCAATCAACATGTAGTATGTATACATCACGAAAATATATAAGAAATAATCATGCACAAAAAAAAACAGATACATAAATTTAATGAGCATTAAAATAAAAAACGGCCTTGCAGAAAATAGATTTTATTATTATCTAAAATCACAGCTGTGTTTAATCTGATTTGATACCCGAATACACACATACAAAACATTGAGCAAACTGGTATCGCGCATTACATTGGCGGGGAAAAACACGACCAGCAATCAGGCGCATATTATATAGAGGCAGAAACTTATAATATTTTCATTTGTGAAAGCATTAATGAATTAAACAATGTTTCATTACTTTTCTTTGAAATTCCGGAAAAGGATAAAATCTGATTAATTAAGGAACCACGCTTCATTTCGGTCGACATCGCTAAATCAACTGTAAACAAAAATGTGTTGCCCAATTAAAAAAAAAAAATTTTTTTTGAAAGAACTCTTTTTACGATAGTTTTTTCGAAAAACAATTGCAATTCTGCCACAAAGAATAAAAAAATGACTAAATGCAACCTTAAATGAATATATTTATAATAAAATATGCAACAATCCTTCAAAAAACAGTTCGAAACAATAATTTTCTCAAACTTATACATGAGTGACGTCATATCAGCAGTTCGCACGAAAATCGCTTAAAAACTGAATTTAAAAAAAAATCTAAAGCGAATTTCGAAAAAACTCTTCGTAGTGCACATCATTATGACCTATAGTATTTATGTAACAAGTTTTATACTTCTCTCTGGGTTGCTTAGTTTGGCCAGAACAGGGGAAACACACACACAAACTTTTTTCTATTATTTGTATCGATAACTTTTTCATGTGCAATTAACCAAAATACTCGTGTATTCATTGAATAAAACTCTGTAGCTACTTTTTATAAGTAAAAAAAATTAAGGGAATTTTTATAAACATGGCAAAACTCGATTGGGGTCTGGTGCTTATAATATTTTTTGACCGACCCCAATCGTATGAAGCATTCCTTTATATTATTATTATTATTTATTTTCATTAAAACAGTCAGTGGTGAACTTAGAATAAAATATAAAATTATAGATTAGAACCAGGATTAAATTAGACTGATTAGAAGCGAGGGTGGTACTATTCAATTGCAAGTATTGGACTAATAGATTATAGTTTCTAAAAAAACTAAAAAACACGCTTTCATAGTGAATCGAACTAAAAAGTAAAAAAAAAAAATTCTTAATATAAGAATAAAATGATTAACGAGAAAATTAATGTCATAGGGATAAAAACGTGGGGGTGCTCTATATTAATTGTTATAATTTCTTACTAGTTCTATTCCGAAATGCTGAGTTATAGTGTAGAAAGGAAGAACAAAACCCCCACACTTTTACCAAAATGGCATTAATTTTCTCGTTAATCATTTTATTCTTATATTAAGAATTGTTTTTTTTTTTTTTTACTTTTTAGTTCGATTCACTATAAAAGCATGCTTTTAATTTTTTTAAAACTATAATTTATTTTTCATTTTTTAGTTCGATCTACAATAAAAGCCTGTTTTTTAGTTTTTTAAACTATCGTTTATTCTTTGTTGAATTTATCTAACAATAAAAGTGTGTAAGAAGAAATATTAAATGTCAATCATATTATCACCTTTTAAACGTATTCTTTTATCAAAATAAAAAAAATATTCTAGCAGTTAGAACATTAATATATCGCCTTTTAAACGTATTGCTATAATGTTAATTCGTATCATCACTTCTAAAAACGTATTACTTTATAAAAATAAAAAAAAAATATTTAGCAGTTAGAGCATAAATTAGTTTTATTCACATGCACGAGTCTTTTTTTTTTTATTACCAATTTCAGAAAAACTACGCACCCACCCACCCTACCTTTTTTCATATAAAGAACACTTTTTTTGTTTTATTTTTATTAACCAGGAGCCTATTTTGCGGTTTTAGGATTCAACCTTAATCTTTTAGTTGCTAAATCTGGAATTAGTCGCCAAATCTAGAAACAATATAATGAATTAGTCACCAAATCTCGTAAATCCTTAATTATTAAAATCCTGATCAGGATAATGAAACAAAATTATGCAATTATTGTATTGTCATCGATCCTTGACAAGTGTGCGAAATTTCGAATTAATCTGACCTTTTGAAGTGGGTAAAAATCGAGTTCAAAGATTCCATTACATACAAGTGAAACTTATAAAAGTGTGTTAAAAATTAAAAACTTTATAGGAAGGCATTAATTATCTTTAAACAATCAATGTTTGTTTCGTAATTATTTGGTGCAATTTAAACGCATCATAATTTTTTTCTCTCTCAAGTCTTAAGGGATTATGGCCCCAGATGCATATGTACTTGGAAAAGAACATACATGCTTTTGAATCTCTTTCTAGATGATTCTTAGCAGCTGTATTTCTTTTTCTTTCTTCCTCTTTTTTTTGGTACAAAGAAATATAATCAAACTTTTATTACTATGAAAAATGAAACAAAAACAATGTTTGGCAACAGTTTAATTTGCTTATATGTACCTACTTCAGTTTCTACTTTTCTTAAATTTGTTTTGTAAATATGCGATGCTGGTTGAGTGAGTGTGTGACGTTTTTTTAAACTCTTTCGATCTGATTTTAAATAATATCGTGATTTTGTAAATGATCTCGACGATTAAATTTGTTATGCCGTTTCATGGCACGAAGGCTTGATTGGTAAGTATACATTGATAAGAGAAATATCTTGATCTTATATCTCATAATTAGATAAGCTGCGAAAGGTCTTGATCAATAAGAAGTTAATGTCATTTAATACGAAAGAACTTTGTATAGATATAGGGATAATTAATGCATTCACGAAAAAGTGAGCAAATATTCTTTCGTTACTGTGATATTTCTTTATTACACATGACATTATTGTTCGTTATTTATGATTTTGTTTTGTTTTGTGGTAACTACTTCCTTTTAATGTTCGAATTATGTTGGGTAAGATTAATAAAGGGTAAGCATTGTATTTTTTTAATTTCAGAAAAGTATTTGCCTTTTTTTTTTAAATTTAAGCTGAACAAATGACGAGTTTCTTAATTAAGAGCTACATACTAGTGTCTCTCTGAATTAAATATTTGCATAATCATACTGTGATTTTTAATATGTATTTCATTTGCAATATTTTTATAACTTTTTTTTTGTGTGGAATGCAGAATTGATTTTATTTAAGTTCTGTTTTTCATAGAAATAGAAAATATAGAAACTTCTTTTTAAATATATACTCTGAATGAGTACAAATAATTTTTAACTTATGATAATTGAAAAACAAGTTATAAATTGTTACTAAATAATTACTAAGTGTTAGTTCTTAAATCATCATCTCAAACAATCCAACATAAAAGAAATAAGTAATCAATAGATTAACGTAAATATAAATAATAGGGCTTTTGAAAGTTTGTTTTAAACTTCAGTTTTCTGTAAGAAATGTATTAAATTTCTATTTTGTAAAAAAAAATTTAATGCAGACAGTTGTTATGTTTGCTGTTAAATGTTTAAGAATTTTGTGAAATAAAATTGCACTGAAAGGTAAGAATATATTATTTATATTAATTTTAAACACATGGAACATTACTTACTATTCATTGTAAATGATTAATTAGAAAGTAATATTAAAGCTGTTGTATTATAAACTAGAGATTAAAAAAATTTGATACTTACTTATTATCTTAATGTTCAAGATAATTCGCTAAGTAGGCCTCAATTTTACATGTGTTGTATGTGCTGAATTGACACTAATGTGCTTCGTTTCCTATAATGTCAACAATAGGTTGGATAATACATAAGTACCAAAATTCATAGTAAAAATTTTTTCCCTCAGTATATCTAAAAAATAGTTGTGAAAAATTGCCAAGCTTTTATAAATTTACACCTTTATAATAAGTCATTTTTTCAAATGTTTATGTGGAAACAAATTATCTATATGTTACCATTAAAGTGTGAAATATGTTATTTTATAGAATAACTAGATATTTAATGAAATAACTAGACAAGTCAGTTAAAGTACATAAAGTGATTGAATTCTATGATTTAACTAGGTATTCTATAGAATAATGATTACTTGATTGTTAAAGTATGAAATACAGCACACGAAAGTACTTTGAACCGATTCTAACTGCTTCTAGTCAGTTTGAAACCATTTGCAATGACGTGTGTATGTATACCCTTCATTCCATTGCTTTTAAACATAGAATTTAGAAAGTGTATTTAAATTAGCATTTTACATTTTGAATTATTAACTTATATTTTTGCAACATGCTTTCAAGAATGACTTCTGTAGGAACAGGAGACCAAATTGTAAATAAGAAAGATTTAATGCAAGAGAGATTTGAATCTTTATTAAATCAGCATGGGACAAATGAAAACAGTGTTGTACTTACTCATGAAAAATTATTAACTAATAGCAGATGTAAAAAGTGCTAATTCATTACAGAAAAAAGTACCACAAGACTATTGGTAACTCCAGCATTATGATATCCTTGGAACTCAAGGAGTAGAAAAGTTAGTTGTGCCAGTAATAGATACAAAACATATTCTTTTCCCCCCTTCCTGTTTAACGAATGTCAGCAATACGAGCAATAATAAATTATATCATCTGCTTTTCCTTATTATTTATCAATAATTATCAATAAAATATATTTTTGTGAGGCTTTAATTTATATAATAGCTTCGAAATTTTTCATTTTCTCTTTAATGGTCTATCATTAGTTATTTTGTAGAATAACTAGTTATTTTACAGAATAACTAGGTAAAGTATGAAATTTTCATCTGTTATATACTTTAACTATCTTGTCTAGTTATGTCATAAAAAACCTAATTATTCAATGAAATAACTGAAATATACACTATAACAGTAACATATATATATTTCAAAGAAAAAACCATGCTTTGAAAAAAAAAATTGAACTAAGCCTGTTTTTGTCCCTTTTTTTTAAAGAACATGTGAAGTTGATATCTATTTGCATTATTGTTAATATTTAAAGAGTATGTATCTGATTAACATAATGAATTATGATGTATTAAAATGGACTAAACATTGTCAAAACATCAGTTTAATTAAATGTAAGTACAAAATTAAAATATTTTAATAATTGGTAAACATTTGAAAAATTAATAAATATGTCTCTGAAAAATCAGAATTTTAAAATATCTGTATTTATCTAAGAATTATAACCAGAATAACTAATTACTCTTGAATTTCCATTACAACAGTTTTCAACTTGTTTCCTTTTTTCAGTAGCAGAAGAAACAGCAGGGGTGTTCAACGACAAGCATCTGTTTTGAATCCACCAGAACTGGGCACCGATACTAATAATCGTTGTTGCTGGAACCGATTATGGTTCGTGCAAGATATATGTGGGATTATTTGTGCTGTGTTAACATGGATGCTTGTTCTGTATGCGGAATATGTAGTTGTGTTCGTCATTCTACTACCATCACCTTATCTTTATTACAGTGCTGTCAATTTTGTTCTTTTTCAAACACTTGCATTCCTAGCCATCACTTCACATCTCAGAACAATGTTCTCTGACCCAGTAAGTCTTATATGTATAATGTCACAATAAATGAATCTTACAATTTGAAGCTTCCAAATAAAATCATGTTTGTATGTTAATTTATATGATGTAGCTTTCTCTAAATTCTTAAAAATAAAAAAAATTATAAATTCGAATTTATCGATTCTGCAATGAAAATGTGTAAGTTGGTTATTAGAAATATATTAAATATATGTAATTGAATAAAAATCAAAGTCTTTTCTCAATAGTTTCAGTACTATATATTATTCTATTAGCAGTATTATGAATTTTTATTTCTAACTAAACATTTATTACCAAGTTTATTGGTCAGAGTATTCCATTATCTGAGCAATTTGAATAAGAAGCAATTTTTTTTAACAAAGTGGATATAATTATTCTTTTGCTCTTACTTTGTTTAAAGTTTATTTAGAAAATCTCATCCTATTTTTAAATTAATAATTGATAAATCTATTTTCATATTTATTAATATTGGTTGTTTGAAAATAATTCACTTTCTTACATAATGTTGAAGATAGTGATTGGATAAGGAGCATAATGTTTTAAATCAATTAATAAAATATTGAATCAATTGTGAAAATTAACAACTTATGCTATCATCCATCAAATTATTGTTTATTTGCAAACAAATTAACAATTTCTAAAAAAAATTATTCTAAATGCCTTTTTTTAGTGGATGCAAAAAAAGAAAAGACAAATATTGGTATAAATGTGGAAAACAGGATATTATATATAAATAAATCTGCAGAATTTTTAAAAATATTCATACTACTTAAAATGATTTTCTTGTTGAGAGTAGTCTTCTTTTGGCGTCTGATTAAAACTGACAATTTTCAGATTGTTAGCTATCTGTTTATCACTCTTAAATTAAGGGATCATGATATTTTAATATATATATGTATTAATTCTTATACAAGCTACATATGCATTCAAAATTAAAAATGTTTTTTTTTTGTTTTATTTATTATATCTTTTTTACTGTTTAATGAAATATTTTTCTTTTAAAATTACTAGATACATTTCATATCTGTTACCTTATAAATATTAATTTGTAATAACCAAGGGGGTGAATACTAATAATATAATAGCAATATTACTCTTACTTTATAAATATTCGTACCTGGTGCCTTTTACGGAAGGATGCCATCCATTCAATAATTATAGAGGTAGTCCCCCTGCATGTTTTTTGTTTTGTACATAAATTATTTATTAAAACATAATTGCTATATTTTTTACATATTTGAAATTTTGAAAAGCTTTTAATCTTGAATGTAAGTTAGTTCTTCTTTCACCTTTATTATTATTATTTATATATATATATCATTTCTCACACCTAAATTGATTTTTTTGATTATCAGGCCTTTTAAATTATTAATGATAGTGCAAAAAGCAAATGAAGGGTTTCTCATTTTTTCCTTTTTGTTTGTAGTGTACAAAAAAAACAATATTGAAATGGGAAATACCTTTTTTATTGATTAGTGTTTTGAATTTCATGTAGGGTGCTGTACCTCGGGGAAATGCAACCAAAGAAACAATACAGCAGATGGGATTGTGTGATGGTCAGGTGGTATATAAATGTCCCAAGTGCTGCTGTATCAAGCCAGATAGAGCTCACCATTGCAGTGTATGTCAGAGATGTATAAAAAAAATGGATCATCATTGCCCCTGGGTTAATAATTGTGTTGGAGAAAAAAATCAGAAGTATTTTGTTTTATTTACTGTAAGTATTTATTTAGCCTAAATTTTTAAGAAATTTTAAAAGATATTTTCAATAAACTTAAAATCATGTATATCAGCAGTTCTTAAACTTTTGATCATTGTATCCCCTCCCCCTTTATTTATCAGCCTGATATCGGGGATCCCCAAGATTTTGAACACTCCTCCCTGACTTCCAACACATGATTAAGTGATTTAAAAGTTCCTCAGTAATCCCATAACTGCCTCTGCAGTTTATACATACTTTTTAACGCTTTTTTTTCTTTAAGAAAACAGTGAATATATATATAATTAAAAGTATTAGAAAATACAAATTTCAAATAAATAAATTATTTATTTAACTGTATTATATTCAAATTTGTAATGAGAAGGAATTAGCTGCATTTCTTTTACAAGTGCTGTTAAATCAGGCATAATATTTGAAATCATCAGTCTGGCTATGAGCCAGAATGCTCTTTGTCGATCATGAAAGATAACCAGCACTAGCATGCGGTTTCATTGGTACAAATTAGAGAGTACCATTTGTGCCAAAGGCTAGAGTGGCTCGCAGGCACAACTCAATCAGGAAATTGAGATGGATACAATTATGTATTGGGGCATGCTATGAATTTAGTTCTTAATCTTTGTACATGTGTTTCTACTATATTTTTTGAAAAGTATAATGTTGTATTAATGTCTTTGTAGTTCCAAACAATAAAAAACTTAGTTAATATTTTTGTTTAGAATACATGTTCTAGTAGAATTTTTTTATTGGAGGAAATTTAGTGATCTAGTCTAGGATGGCACACCTTTCAATTTTTCCATGAAAACCTATGAGAGTTTGTAAAAGAATAAAATCTTAATATTAAACGAGACCTTTGTAGATCCCCAAGAATGGGGCACTGAGATTCTGTGAACCACGGTTTAAGAACTGCTAATGTACATACATTATAGGTTTATAGATACTTTTATATTTTAATAATAATTAGGATTTTAAACTGGTGTAATTTAATACTTAAATAATTCTTCATTCCATGGTTTTATTTTTACTAATAGAGTGTTGAAAAGCTTTTTTTTTCTATAAATTTTTAATATTAAATATATTTATAAAATTTATTAAAATTTCAAATTGATAAATGTTAGCAGATTAATTTAACCTAAAATTCATTGCTTAAATATTTACATCAATTACGGTAAAAAAAAAAATTTTCTTTATAATTTGGTTTTTATAATTTCTATGAAAGGCTTTAAAATGTATTTTGTAGCATTTTTTTTTTATCAAAAATTGGAGCACTTAAAAATTGGGTGTAGTTTATTTTAATATTCTATTGCTTAGTTTTGAATTACATCTGTAAATCTTGTTCTGCTGAATTTTTGTTTAGTGTTTGTGAAAAATCATGTGATGCAATTTTTTTTTTCTGTTTTGTTAATTTTTTTTTTCAGTTTTATATAGCTGTGATATCTTCTCATGCCTTTTTCTTAGCTATCAGTCACTTCATAATGTGTGTTAATAGTGACTGGAACAGTGAGTAAAAATAATTTTCTTTTGAAATACTTTGAATTTTTAAAATCAGCTTTTTCATTTATGGTTTTAATAAAAGAATAGATACTTGATTTTAAAACAATGTATAAAATTTAACTTTTAATTTTACATTTGTAAATTATAATAAATATTTTGTATATTTACAAATTGAACAATAAAGGAAAATTTTTCTGATAAAGTGCAAAAAAGAACTAGAAATGAATTCATCCAACTAGAATGTTAAAGAAGGAAGTTGTTGAAGCTTTATTCCCCTTCATTTAATAAAATGCAGAAGGAAAAAAGAATTTAATTCACACGTTAATAATTAAAAAAAAACAAATCAAGCTAATACCTAGCTTTAAAATAAAACACACATAGATTCCAGATTAAGTAGGGAACTCTACACAAAACTTCTTTAGATTAAACTGATAATTTTTTAGAAACAGCACTATTTATATGTATGTATTAAAACTCCGTAAAAAAAAAGGTAGTATTATGAATTATTCACATTCAATTCAAATTTTATTTAAGAGAAATTAAATAGAGAAAATTATTTCACTGCATTCAAGGAGAAAAAAAAATGCAACATTTAACATTATTCTTAATTGAATTTACATAAATTAAAAGAAGTTTATTAATTTATTGTAGATTATTATGTATATACATGATATAACTTTTTAGTACTAGAATTATTTTATTTTTGAATTCAATTATATAATGCATGATTTATTACTTAACCATCCTATAATTGTGATGTATACCTTATTATTTATTTTAAAAAATAATTATCTATTTTAGAATGCTCAACTAAATCTCCACCTGCTACAGTAATACTACTAATTTTGCTGATTTTTGAAGCTCTTCTTTTTGCAATTTTTACCTGTGTAATGTTTGGTACTCAGGTACAAGCTATCTGGAATGATGAAACGGTATATATGTACAGTTTTTTTCAAATATTCTTTAATCTTAATTTATATGTATTTAAACAATGTGTTATTTTGATTTTTACTAGAATCACACAAATTCAATTTAAATTTCTAGGGGATTGAACAATTAAAAAAAGAATCTGTGAGATGGCAAAAGAGGTCCCCATGGCGAAGCCTTCGTTCTGTGTTTGGTCGTTTTTCCCTTGTGTGGTTTTCTCCATTCACAGGACCTTCACTCAGTATAAATAAAACTGATGGTTACCTACATGCTGTATAATATCCGATATTTTGCTGCTTATAGTATATAAATCTAAACCGCTATGTAAGTTGGTATTGTAGTACATGTAATATATTAATTGGTCACAGAGCAGTTATATCAAATTTTCATTACTTTGCGAATGGGAAAGAACAAGTCTTTATATTAGGTGAATATTATGAGGTGGTATTACAATTGTATTACTTAGATGTTTGTTACAGAAAATTGTAGTTATAAAAGTGTTGAACTTTTATTTTATATTTCAAAAGGTAATATCTTTAATTTAAATCAATTAACCAATTGCCTCTTTTTTTTATTAAAAGAACTAACTTAATGCTTTGCAATGTATTGACACTACGAAATGTTGTAGATTGATTTTTTCCCTTTAATTACCGTCCAGTTATAGTAGATTTATTATATTATTTCTTTTCTAGTATTAATATTTTTATATGTGTTTAAATATTTATTTATAGAACTGAGGTTGTATTAAGGAATTCTTAAGGAAAGGAAAAATTTATTTTATTCTGAAGCATCTTAAAGGGTAATAATCATTATTTCTACAGTTAAAAATATTGATTTCCCCCTTTTTGATATCAAAGCATTTTACTTTCTGTAGAGATATCTGTACATTTTTTGTAAAATGTGTGACTGTAGAAAATTTTTAAATATGTTTTTATATAGTAAGAGATAGAAGTTTTAATTTTTGTTTCATTATTTAAATGAGAATTTCCTGTGCTTTTTTTATACTTAAATTTTGTTAATGAAAAACATTGAATTTTTAAGTTAATTATGTGTTTGTCTATTAAGCTTTAAATGACAAAGTTGCAACATGTTTTGTAGTGTTTAAAAAAATTGAGAGACCATTTCTTTGATAACATTATAGTTCCTAAATAAAGATTTTTAAGTTTTTAAATGGTGTTTGGAAAGTTATTAGTTTTACTCATCAGTGTTAATATTTTGTTATTCATAAATAAAAGTATGTATACATGTATAAAATTTATTACTTTTTTTAGCATGTATACAATATTATTAAAATATCTTTTGATAATAAAATAAAAAGTTGTAGCTATACTTTTCTTGAAAAAAGTAAAATTATATGTTCGTACTCACTGAAAGTATTTTTTTTTCTTTGTATGAAATATTATTTAATTAATGATTAGTAATTGCACTAAGCACATTTAAAAAAATAAATATATATATAACTAATTTTATGATGCATTGTACTATAGAAATGTTTTATTTGAAAAATTGCCAAAAAACGTCTGAAACTTGATTTTTTAAAAAATTATTCTATTAAAATCTACATTATTTATTTACTTTTTTGTTGTTGATGAACCACCTACTTTACTAGGCCCATATTTTATAAATTGTGTTATTTTAAGTTTAACATAAAACTGTATTGAATGTATTTTTTCAGTATATTTTATTTGACTGAAAAATGTGTCCATTTATTTCATATATGCCTTTATCTCTTTTGTAAAGTGCCTTTTTGTTATTTCATCTGGAAATGCCAATGGTTTGAAATTTTTATAAGAACAAAGTTGCAGTGGTAGCTCAGGTTTCATTCCATACCATAAGACTGGGATTATAGGAAGTGTTTATGTTAACACATTTCCAAAATCTTTGATGAATAAGATTTATTGTGTTATTAATATGAAAAATTGTATTGTAGAATTGAAAAAATTTGAATGTTTGTTAAATTGTCTTTAAAAAACAGCTTTTTAACTTTAATAACTTTTTTAATATCTTATATTAAACATTTGTTGTATTTGATTTATTTTAGTTATTATAGAATGTGTTTTCTTAATTTTTTATGAAGTTTACTTATTGTTATAGATAGTTATTCAAAAATAATTAGAGAATTTGAAATTATGATTTTCAGTTTCTTCTAATTGGGTGATATGTTGAAAACTAATTTTTTTAACCAGAAAGGAAATTAAGTCAGTTAAATCACAACGTAGATGAGAGCTGAATATCGTCATGAGATTTCTAACTAATTGGATAATTGTAATTCAGTAGCACAAACTGAAAAAAAAATTTGTTTGATAAACTATTTATAAGTGAAAGGTACAATGATTTGAAAATTTAGTAAAAATATTGCTTACATCAATTTGTTGGTTTATACTGTTTATGGTTACTTACTGAAATAATTTGGTAAAAAACTCTTTAGAGTTTAAATGTTTCCATTTAGATGAATAGTACTATTTCATATTATTATTCAAACCTTGTACAAAATTAAATCTTTTTTCCCTTGACAAATGCTAATTGTTTAGAGCCATCAAATTTTTATATTGTTTTTAAAATAAAGTAATTTGATTTTCTACTCTGCTAATTTTTTGCTCCAATGTTTAGATAAATTTTATCATTTGTTAAAACGAGTATTGTGCTTTTACAGTAAAAAGTGTTTTAGTAATTTATTCAAAATTCAACAAAATGTTGTATCATTAATAAAAAGTACAAACAAATTTTAACTACTATAATCAGTATTTTTAGTTTTATTATAAAGTACCTTGAAGTATAAAACATTTAAAAAATACTGTTACATTTAGCAATTTTTGTTCGTGTTATGTTTATATGCAATGAATATATCCAGAATTTTTGATATGACTGTTGAAATTTATATAACAAGTTTAATAAATGAGTTTAGATATAAGTTGGGGAAAGATGGAAAATCCTAATTGTATTTATATATGACTGCTTAAAAAGCTGATTTTAAATCTCAGAAAAAGATAACAAATATTGTGCTTTTTGTTTCTGAAATCAAAGTATTTTTCTTTTTATAATAATATGGGCGTTTAGAATATTAGGCATTTTGTAACATTGCATTTCACATTTACTAAAAACTTTAAGCCCTAAAATTTTATATTGGGTTTTTAATCTTCGGAAAACTATAATTGATGCTGTAGTTGGTTTTGTAATATTTATCTTTCTATTATCAGCTTAGAAAGCGATTATTAAAAATATGTATTCGTATCATGAGATTATTTTTTACTTTTCAGAAATAGATCATTTTTGTTGCTATATGTTAAAAAATTAATATAAAGAAATCTTTGACTTTAGTAAGTGTTAATTTATTTTATATCTGCGGTGAATAAATTTTTTTAAAGTTTTAAAAGATATATATATAATTGTTTTTACCAGATGTTTTTGTTATATATTTTTGTTAATTTTATTAACATTGGGGAATGTCTCTATGGTAATATTTAAAATGGAATTGAGGCAAAATAGATCTTTTGATCTGAAACACATTTCTGTACTATTGCATAATAATTACTGTAAGTTGTTACTATAATTTTGAAAAAGAAACGTCCAATAAATATTTACTTATAAACCTTGTTGATTTTTGTTTTTGTTTTTATCATTATAAAAAATCATTAATACTTTTTGCAAATATGTGAAATTTCCAAGTTCTGAAAATTAAAATTGTTTATTAAAAATTGCATTCAATTTAAGTTTTTTTTAAAGTCAATACAGTTTTTACTTGATTTAAGTCTTGAGATTTTATTTCTTTTTCTTTTTACTGATTATTGATTATTTGTTAAGTTTTTTTTGAAAAAAAATATGATAATAATCTATTTTTTAATTATAAAATTGGAAAGAAATTACTGAATTTCTAATCATATCCTAAATAAAAAGTGAAATTTTTCGGGATTTAGAATTTTTATTCTTGCATTATCAAACTTTTCTTCACAAATTGCATTAAATTACATCCATCACACATTATTTTTATACAGTATTCACTGGAGGCTGATGCTTTTCATCGTCTCACATTATAAATTCTTAGTATTCTTATTAATAGTATTTCAAGCTCTCTCTCTGCTTTGTTCCTTGCCTAGAACTGCCTTTCTTTTTTTTTTGAAAAACTCATTGATGTCGTCACTGCTTAGGAGAATGGTTTATTATATTAAATTTCCCTTTACATATGGGGTACTTCATAATTATACTTAAAAAGCAAATTACTTTATTTTAAATAAAAATCAAAATCGTCATTTAAAGAAGTTATGTTATATACATATTCTTTTGTTTAATATTTTTAAATAACAATTCATTACTATTTTATAATTGCAATTCATTCGTTGCAGAAATCTGTACAAAAAGATTTAAAACTCTAGGATAGAATATAGTTGGAATATCACACACACACATAGGAGATTTTGGAATAGATAAAATATTTGATAGGATAAAATAGTTGGAATATTATAGGAAATCTTGGAAATGACATTCTGTAAGCAGATCTCCCATTTTCTTGTTACATGTATCCTAGGGGCATGTTAGCTTCATTAAAGTTGCAAGCTTCATGTACAACTGAGTCCAGTGGCGCACACGGGGGGTCCGGACTCCGCCCCGAAGCCCTTGATATGTTTTCCAATTAATTATAATTCTAAGTATATAGTACATAAAATTTAATTAAGTATTTGTTATTAATGATTAATTTTATTAATTAGCTAATTATTTATTCAATAATTAGTTTTTTGCTGTGTTTTGTTCCGGAAAATCGACAAAATCAAAAGAAGCATGATACAAGAATGGTGAACTTTCGACCCCCCCTCCCCCTTGAAAACTTCCTGTGAGCGCTACTGACTGAGTCAAATATCGATCTCAAAACTAGATTCGCAAAAGCGTTTGGATAGAAAAGTTTACCTAAACTGAAGGTTTCTCATATGGTGGAAAATTTTCATAATTGAAGTACTTCTAACTTATGTGTTGTCCTCATCATCTAATCGCGGTATAAAATAGCAAAGTCTTCCTTGAGCCCAAGAGCTGAGTTGTGAGTTCGAGTTTTGGTGCCATTAAGCACCCTCTGTGTAAGGGATAATGCATGTTAAATTTGTTGAGGCTCCAAATTCTTATATTTGTGTGATATGGAAGGTGGGTAGCCAATTCAGATGTCATCAGGGACATCTTAAAGCATGGGCCCATGGCCTTAGTCACCATAAGGGTGGCTTCGTCTCGTTCTCGACTAAGCCTTAATAAGATCAGGATTCGAATAATTTGAGAGATCATGTTATTCCTGGTTGCATTCTCCCCAAAACTGTTTATTTCGCAGTACATATGCGATGACCGTCATCCATGTATAGTCCTAGGCCTGCCACTATTATCCATCATTACTCATTCAGTCATCAGGGCCTCCTTTTGCGTATGGGCCCAGGGCCGCAAGAGGTCTTAAGACGTCCCTGGATATCATTCTTGACACATAACCATGGTTCAGAATTATGAGGTTCGTCCCCAATAGCCCTCGTGTTGCTTCCGAGAGCGATGTTTATAAACAATCTGTCACCAGTAACCATTGTGTTATTTGAGCACAACATTAATACAAAAACTAATGATACCTGTCCTTGGAGAATGTGGAAGCACACATTTGTTATCATTAAAGGGATTAAAGTGGGTGATCGGTTAACAAACATAATCCGTTCCAAGACTGTTCGCTATCCGAATTGTCCGTTAACCGATCATCGATTCACCATAGACTTCTATAATACATACATTTATAGTCTTGCATGTTAATCAGTCCTTTTCATTTTTTGCTTATGAGGCGTTGAAGAACATGTCCAATGTCTCGATTGCTTTTTTCTCATTTTCAGGTTTTTACGGAAGTAATTAATAGCATCGTCGTTGTAAAGATCCCTAACCCTACTGACATCAGCTTGGTTTGGGTGCCATTCTAAGACCATTTCTCTGATAGCCTCCCACTTTTTCAGAAGATCTTTAATGGCAGATGTCGGCATTGGTCATCTTTCGTCTTCCTCTTGTTCAGAAGGAGACACATTTCGTTGAGTTTCTTGGAGTTCTCTCTCTCTTCATTCAAAATTTCTTGGAGTTCTTCTTTCGTCAGTTCATCTTCATGTCCCATTATGAGCTCTTCTATGTCATCCTCGTTCACCTCCAATTCCAGATCTCTAGCAGTTGTCAACATTTCATCCATAATTTAAGGGATGTCTCCTTGATCACCTCCGAATATGTGTTCGTTGTCCAAACACAAAAAAAAATCTTTCTTGAAAGTGTTCGTTAACCGGTCACCCACAGTATTTAGTTTAACCCTTTATCTACCGAAGGTACTTATAAGTACCATTTACTTTAAAATTACATAGAATAACCATTTTTATGTAGAATCTGACGATACTTAGCAAGAATATTCTTTTAAATCCACTCTTCCAAGATATATGGCAGCACGGGGTCTACAATAAGTATATATATTTTAGCGGGGAAGGCGAATAGTTTTATTGCGGAAATTACGTTTTCAGCGGATTACGAAGATGGTCATTTTTGTTTCGAAAAAATAGTTAATGTCTTATTTTGTTTTGTATGTTAATGAAGACCTTAGAAAGCGATTTGACTATTTATTTTAAGTGAACACTATATAATTAGTTTTACAGTTGAATATCTTTAATTAATTAATTAGATTTAACGGATTAAATTTCCCAAAGTTAAGTATTTTGTTTATGTATATCCCTTAATTTTTAATGCAATGATTAAAAAAATATATACACACTCAGGAACATTGAAAATAGCGATCCAAGAAGGATCGCTATTTACAACATACTTTTTTATTATCGCTGAGTACAATCGCGAAACTTTGCAAATTAGTACAGCGTAATGTGATATGCAAATCATTCAAGTTTTGTGCCAAAACGCATGCTCATACACGCCGAGGTGGTGCTACAATCAGGAAGAGGGTGCTATATAAGCCAGCGCAAATTCGAAGATTCATAAACGTGACGATTACCCGCCGATTGTAGGAAGATTTTGGTAAGCGAAACATGCCAGTTAAACGTGCTAGAAGATATTTTTCACAGTTAAACGAGTTTGAGAGAGGCCTGATCATCGGGATGAAAACTGCAGGCTGGTCAATGCGCCGTGTTGCTGGCCAGGTGGATCGTTCGGGGTGTGCTGTTAGAAATTGTTGGGAGCAGTCGACACGAGAAGGTACCCACGCGCGGAAAACCGGGTCTGGAGCGACCAGGAAGACCACGAGGAGAGAGGATCGTGCGGCAAGCACTTGTGGACCCCACAGTGACTCGTTCAACAATACGAGCAGACGTATTGGTAGCAATTGTTTCACAAACAATTTCCAGACACCTTGCAGAAGCAAATCTTAAATCCAAGCGCCCTTTCCGTGCACTCCCTTTAACATCGGCAACTGCGTCTACAGTGGTGCCAAACCAGATCAATGTGGAATGTCACAGATTGGCAAAGGATTGTGTTTAGTGATGAATCCCGGTTTATTTTGGGGACAGATGATAACCGTGTACGGGTGTGGAGGCGCCCTGGTGAACGGTACAATTCCCCCACACTGTTCTACGTTACACTGCCCTTACAGCTGGTGTAATGGTCTGGGGGCCATAGCCTATGAGAGCTGGTCCACTTTAATTGTGATGCGTGGAACCTTAACGGGCCAACGTTACGTTGATGATATTCTTTGACCCCATGTAGGACCTTTCTTAAATGGTCTCCCAGGGGCAATTTTCCAGCAAGATAATGCTCGTCCGCATACAGCAAGTGTTGCTCAAGACTTCCTACGTCATTTTCAGCTCTTCCATGGCCGGCCCGCTTCCCCGATTTGTCCCCTGTAGAGCACGTGTGGGATCAGCTAAAACGGCAGATGCCATCGTGTCACTCTGTACATGATTTAGAGTTGGCTGTTCAAGATTTGTGGGCCCATCTGCCTCAAGACAACATAGGGTGTCTAATCAACTCAATGCCGGACCGTGTGGCGGTATGTATTGCAGCTGGAGGTGGTCCAACGTGCTATTGAAGTTGCCCAGTATTTGTGTCGTTGCACACCCTGTATTCGTTTAATTGTCTTGTTTTTGAGATCAAGTGAATCTCTCATCTGTGTCATTATGTGTATTAAATTTCATTACAATCCAATGCTTTCTTCTTGGGTCGCTATTTTCAATGTTCCTGAGTGTATATTGCATGAAAAAAACTAGTAAATCATAATGCGGTAGATAAAGCGTTAATGTGCGTATCTTTACATGAAAAATTAATACTAATTAATTTTCTAATGGTGTTGCTGAAGAACTCTGTCTAAATCTTTTTATAAAGAATGAGAGGTTTTAAATATGTTCAGTAAATGTAAAAGCATTGCCAAAAGAGAGCTATCATGTCTTCATGAAATGCTTACATAATGAATATAGGAAACCTCTGCAGAGAGAGAAACTCATTGTATAAAATAGAACATGCTGAATTACTTCAGTGCATTTATTCAGGAAAAATTTTTCATAGGAAAATTAGTCCAAAATAATTTAAAAAATCACGATCGGAATGCTTTATTTCTCGTCTGATTAATTCTGTTTTACTACGTACTCAGATTAAGAGAGAGAGGTGAATATTAAGTCATCTGAAAGATTATGTAGGATTGTAAAGTGAAATTATCTCGGAACTTTAACTAGACAACTCAAAAGTTATTTTTATATTAAAAGCATTAAAACTGGAAGAATTTTTTAGAAAATTTCACAATTTTTTTTTAAGTTTTATATTGTAAGATTTATATTTGTGATATTTGATGCAGTGTTCTTAGTCAAAAATTTTATTACAGTAAGATAGTGTACTTTTGTATCTTTTTTGTATTTGTTAATTTAAAGAGTCGAATTTTTTAAATTGAGACTCATTTGTTAGATCCACAAAAAATTGATGTAGAATATTGAAAAAAATTTGCCGCAAAAAAATGCAAATGTCGAATTTTTTAAATTGAGAATATTTTTAAAATAATCATCTTACTCAAATTTCAATTAAAATAACAGTAAGAATTAGATCCACAAAAAATTGATGTAGAATATTGAATAGTAGAATTTTTTTGTCATTATTGCAACAAAAACGTATAGAGTGCATTATCGGTCCGTCGCCATAAAACCCAATATAAGAAACGATTAATTGATACAATATACGATAATAAGAAATATATATATATACTTTTAAAAAATCAAAAATCAAAAAAAAAAAAAAAAAAAACAGCAAAATTATAATGAAACTGAAAAAATATATATTAAAGATTTTTAATAATAATAATAATAATTAATATTCACTCTAAATTTAAAAAAATTACAAAACAACAAAAACAAATTGTATCAAAAAATATTCAAAAAAATGTATCGTTCAATAAGTGATTAAAAAATTTTTAAGATTTAAAAAATATTAGCTTTAGCTAACTAATACTTTATTGCAATATATATAGATATTATATAGAATTCCAGTAAGGCATATATAAAATTGCTCTTTTTTAAATATGTGAAATATACAGAGATATATCTAGGTAATTTGTTTTGATTGATTTTTATTAATTTTAACTAAGTTCAAGTAGGACGGATAAAAATTAATAATAGGATTTAAATTATCATTTTTCAAAAATAATTAAATCATCAATATATCTAAAAATGTAGTAGTCATTATTAATAACATTATATTCATAAAAATATATATATATATATATATATATATATATATATATATATATATCAACAACGGACTAATGATCCCAATAACATCGCGTTTCAACTATCAGATTGCTTTTTTTTTAAATACTTTAAATATATTTATTATGTTTGGTGCTTGTGAAATGTCGGAGTTTCAAAGGGAAATATAAACCTGCATATCTTTTTGCAAAAACTGTTTATTTAGTCAAAATATAATCCATTTACTTTCCCAACAAGATTTTAATACATAGATGCATATCTCAAATAAATTATTATCTTTAGAATCAATAAGGTGACCATTTTTTTTTACAATGAAAAGGAGGATGAAATTTTTTTAAAAAGCTACGACTTAAATGTATGAAACGTTGTGTTAATTCAAACAAAACTACGCTAAATTACGCTTACATTCTTTTTAATTATTATCTTAAAAAGTATTTTTCCATTAAATGAATATTATTTTTTTGTCAATATATCATTTTCTAATATATCGGAAGGTTAGGGCAAAAAATATCCTTCATACTGAATTTTAGGGTAAGAAGCACACTGTAGCTAAAATATTAACATTCAATTTTGATTTCTCACTAGTCGCTTCACAAAAATCATTACCAATTGGAAAAAAAAATCTTTCAACTGTTGCATTAGTTCCAGTGGAGCACAACGTAAATTCAACAAGAATAATTACATTTTCATATGGAATGGGTTTAAGTAATTTCACCCATATTTTACCAATTTATCATCATGTTGATTTTCCAATTGTTCTAATTTATTAGAATTTAAATATACATTCAGTCTTCTTTCTACTTCAAACAGACAATTGTCATCGATTTTAATATCAGGCATTT
The DNA here is from genome assembly GCA_019973935.1 of Trichonephila clavipes. NCBI lineage: Eukaryota > Metazoa > Arthropoda > Arachnida > Araneae > Nephilidae > Trichonephila > Trichonephila clavipes. Next base: position 124,178 of record BMAU01016972.1, read on the forward strand.
CTTTCGATAAAAACTCAACGTAATGTTCTATATCTGAGCAGTTTACTTGAGATGAAGTAAAAAATTACCATTGAAAACTGTTATTTCCTGTGATACTTGTTTCAAACCATTCTTCGACATTTTGGAAACATGTTTGGTTCATCTCTGAATACAGAGATTAACAGATCAGTTTTAAAATATTGAAAAGGACACTTTTCGAGGAAGGACAGAACCTATAAAAGGAGGACGGTTGGTCACCGTAGAATCAATGAACTCTGATATGAAATTTTACTGACTGTCCTCATTTACATACTACTTCGCTCGCAAACACTGTTCTAAATTATTAAAAAAAAAGAAGAAAGTCGGTTGGCGAAAGAGAGATTTGGCCAATAAGCTGTGTGTGCTGCAAAATTTCATATTTTAATTCATTTAATTCCGCATTTGTTTTGTTCGACGTACACGGCCAAGCTTTGTCGTAGAGCAGCGTCTCTCAAACTGTGGGGGCGAGCATATCGAAAAAGTCGAAAACTAAAGATAATTATCAATTTCCTAAAGGAATGCAAAACAAAATACATATTCACATTGATGATACATATTCGCAATGCATCAGTGCGGCAAAAAGTATTTGATAATTAATTTATCACTACTAAATTAACAGTTTAGAAATTACTAGTGACTTCCATGGGTTAGTTATATACAAATTTATATATGTTGCTGTTAAAGCGTGTGTGGAATCCGTTATATCATTGAATAACTAGGTATTTCATGAAATATAACTAGACCAGTCAGTTAAATATATAAAAGTATTGAATTCTACGATTTAACTAGGTATTCAATAGAATAATGATTTCTTATTCACATTCAAGTATGAAATGACACTCGAAAGTTCTTTGAACCGGTTCTAGTTGCTTTGGGAAAAATTTTTCGATTAGGCGGAATAAAACAATTGTACTCTAGGTATCAGTTTAGTATATGTCAGCGAGAATTAATTTCCGTTGAATAAGTTCCAAATATTGATACAACGCTTCGATCCGTTGCAACAACTCAAAATTGAGGTACTGAACAAGCATTTAAAAAGTACTCGTGTAAAAAAAAAATGTATAATACTAAATAGTGTGCTTGTTTCAAAAATAATGAGTGCAATCCAAAGTGTCATCACAGCAATCCTTGCTTTAATAAATAATGAAAAGTAAAAAATAAAGGTATCCCATAAAATTTTAATTAATATTTTCTTACATTTTTGTTTTAAAAAGTTCACACATTGTTTTTATGAAGTAACAGTTTTTCTTCCCAGCATGTATTTTTGTTGATAATATTCAAATGCTATCTATTTTTGCAACATATTCTTTTTTCCTCTTTTCTGTTTAACTAATAGCAGTATGAGCAATATAATAAATTATATCATCTCTGCTTTCCCTTATTATTTATCAATTATTCATCCGCAAAAGGGATAAAATGTATTTTTCGTGAGATTTTAGCTATTTGCAGTCAATTACTTCATGTAAAACATCTTTGAAATTATTTATTTTTCACTTTAACGGTCTATCCTTAGTTATTTCTTGGAATGCCTAGTTATTTCACAGAATAACTAGGTAAAGTATGAACTTGTGTTCATCCATTATATACTTTAACTGACTTGTCTAGTTATTTTAAGGAATACCTAGTTAGTCTATGAAAAAATAACTGAATTATACACCTTAACGGTAACATATACAAAATAAATTTTTCCTTGATAATTTGTGCAGTTTATAATTAGCGTCAAAATGCATTATTATTGCATTCAATACATGGTTGTTGAATGAGAGAGGAGGGGGGGCGTGGACAATTGGGTCGCAAATATTGAAAGTTTGAAAAACACTGTCGTAGAGAAAGAAGTCTTGGGCCACACGGCGATTAACGAGTATGGGCGTATAATATTCAATTTTACACACATTTCATCGATGTACTGGCAGTGTAATAGATGCAGTTAGATTCGTTTCCACTGTGACGAAGTCGGTCGCTTTCCCCTAATTGTTAAGATTGATGCCGACAGACGTTGGGAAAATTCCAGACACTTCCCTAATTGCTGGGAAAGAATTTCGGAACTGGGTGGTCAAAGATTTAGACCCTTTTTCCCAGGCTGTCCGGACCGTCAAAAAGAGAAGCCGTAACATTGTGCTTTCGTTTTCCCACGATTCAGTGACGACAGCGCGTCTGAAAACTTACAATGGGCACCGAGCCATCGGTGCCAACGGGCAAGAGATCAAATGGGCCGAGACCGACAAGGGCAGCCTAAGAACAAGAGAAAAGAAAGAATTAGGAGACGAGAGGTAAATAAGGAGAGCGAGAGAGCACGAAGGGTGACTTGGAAAATCAGTATTAACGTTGAAAAATCCACTGCCATTATTTTTACAAAAAAGCACTCACTCCCACCACCAATCATTATGTATAATAAACAGATTCCCTGGTCTCAGAAAGCTAAATACCTCGGTATAATTTTCGATACGCACCTAACATGGAAACAACACATTATATAAACACGCGATAAGTTCCGGAAAATTATGTTTAAACTCTACCCCTAAGAGGCCGGAACTCTCATTTCAGTATAGAAAACAAAGTGCTTCTCTATACAGCCGTTATGCGTCCAATTTTAGCTTACGCAAGTCGAGTATGGGGTTTTATGCCGCTAAAACAAATATTAATATCTTAGATACTCTGCAAAATTCTCTAATACGTATGATTGTCAAAGCCACAAGGTACATGCGCAATGACGACATACGTAATGCATTAAAAATTACCAGTTTTAAAGCCCATGTTCAGAAAATTGCAATTAACTTTTTCGATGATCTACCAGCAACCAATAATTATAATATGCAGAACTTAATTCCATATATTCCTAACGATAATTCTAAAAGACCAAGAAGAATTCTTCTTGATTCGTATAATCCTCCTTAATTTTAATTTTTCGTGCAATAATTTTTATTGCACCTCATTTTACTAAAATTTTACTTTCTTTAAATATTTTTGTCATTATTTCTCTCTTGCTTTCTCCACTGGACTTGCACCTCCCCATTTCTTAAATATCAGCCCCCAGGGAAGCCAATTGGAGTCACTGTTCACTGTACCCAGCATCCAATCAGAGAGCAGTCATTAAGCTCTCAGCCAAGTCAATAAACTTTGAAAATTCTCCATCCAGACGAAGCACCGTAGCCACGCCTTCCGGATTCCATCGAACATCCAATCGCCGTCATGCCACCTAGCAGAATGCAAAACTCCCCTCTCATCATGCCCCGCATCGAAGTCTTGTCCTGATATGGGATTGAGGACTGTTCTTACAGTCCAGAAGCCCAAAACAGCAACGCCTATTCAACGAAGGGAGATTGGATTTGAAGGAACCGTTTGGAGGCCCGTCCAGCGAGAGAATTGATCAGGGAGCCGGTGTGGCCCCTTCAGCGATAGAGAAAAACGATAGTGAGTCCGCGAAGTACGGCGAATTCTGAACTGTGGAGACTGGACTATAGATAACTGATTGAGACCCCTATAGTGATAAAGAAAGGGATACTGAATCTGCGAATTAAGGCGGATTCTGCACCGGCAAAACTTTACGTGAGGGAACCGAATTGGAGGTCCTTCCAGCTAAAGACTTGTGATACAGCTATACCTGAGTCCACGAAGTAAGGTGGATTTTGGAACGGTGGAAATTGCGAAGGAGCACGGCGGATTTGGAGCCAGCGAACTCACCCAGACTCGGTGTGGAATTACCAAGAGTGAACCCTCTCTCTTTTTACGTATCCTATGTTAGGACTTTCCTCTAGAGAGTCAATTTAGGACATTATTTTATGCGAGAGATATGAGACATCGCAGCGAAAGAGACTCGAAATCAGTGGACCCTTTTGCTAATTAATATTGTAATAGAATATTCTCTTTTTTTTGATGATTTTCTTAATGAGAAATAAATAGTTTATCCCAGAGCTGTGTGAAGTCATTACACCACCAATGCTTTCAGAGTATCATTTTTCACAGATGTTTTGACTTTTCCACACGATTCATTTTCACCAGAACGAAATCTTTCAAACCAAATTTACACTTTTCCATTTTTTCAGAAGTGTCTGGTTTATATTGCAGCATTATTACCAAGTTTATATTTTTAAAAAATTACACGAATATCAGTTGAATTCATATCTTTACAAAATTCAAAACAAAGAACAAAATGGAACACTTTTGAGAAAATCTTTGTTGAAATATGATTCTGGAATGGACAATTCGACTATAAACGAGGTTATGCCAAAAACAAAAGCATAACGAAAACTAGGAGACCAACGTTCACATGTAAAGAAAATCTGGCATTTCTCATGCACCAATCTAATACAATTTGTTATTTTTAACGAATTTTTGTTACCTTCACACCCACACTTATCACAACTGAAAATAACAATGTAACTGTAAGGTTATGTATTTCATATATAGACGTAAATCTGAGTAATTGATATCTCTTTTATATAATGATTGCTCTGTTCTTTTTGATTCTAAATATAAAAAGCAAATACATCTCCTAAAATAAAAAATTTGCTTGCATTTTTTTTTTGCTAAAAAATGAAAATAATTCCTTTCTGGATTTTTGAAAATATTAACAATGCCGTTATGTTGAACTTCTACTGCAGCTATAGTTCAATTTAATAATTAAATTTCTTGCTAATGGGGGGGTTGTAAATCCTTTTCTTTTTGTTTTCGAAAATATTTCATTATTATTTTGGAATGCCATTTACGAATTGTAACTGGATTTTTATTTTCTTCTGTACCCGTGTATATATTCTGCCTCTACTGTTTTTTTTTATCATTTACTTATACAAAAAGAAAAAAAAAACAATATTAGAGAAGTAATTTAATGCTTGATTGTGAATAAAAACTTTAAAGTTTTTAAACCTGATTAATAAAGGGGAAATGTTTTTTAAGACTATTTTTGTTGTTGTTGTTGAGAAAATAGTAAATACCATAAAATCCGGCGTATATCGTGCACCTATACTCAGGGACGTCTCTCAAAGTGTAGGGCGCGCCTACCTTGGGAGGCATGATAACCCTACGTGAGGAGGGGGCGAGCCTATCGGAAAGTATAAAAATAAAAGATTATTTTAGAATATTATTCATTTACTGAAAAGAAGCAAAATAAAGTACACTGCTGGCCTCCGTAAATGCAACACCAAGAAAGACAAGAGATAGCACAACAAAATTCATTTTGTAGATAACATGTTGACCAAGTGTCAAATGATTAAATTTATAGACTTCTGTGAAGTGTGGTTCCTGCCATAATCAGTAGCCAGAGTAGCCGCCATTGTTGGAGATCACCACATCCACACGCCTCGGCATTGATTCAAAGAGACTTTGGATGTATTTGAAGGAAGGTTCGTTCTGGGTACCTTCCGTTCCGAATGAAAATGCGAGTACTTAGCCGATCACGCCAAAACGATCGTCTTCGCGTGATGTTGGTACAAGTTCATATAGCTATCACACCGCCGCATGCTGCCCTGCCAGTGTTTTGGCGAATAGGCGAACGAAATATACCATATTCGTGGCGAGCATGTGAGCAGTTGCGTCACTTGGTGGGTTGCGTCAGCTTCGTGCGTGACGGCTTGAGAATTGCGTCATGTGTGTGACGCTTTGATTGCGTCATTTTTTGACGACTTCGAGAAGTAACGGCTTATTTTGCGTCAATGTTTCACGGTTTGGTTGCTGTTGCATAGATGGCGCCACGACAGCAGCGCGTGAAGGGTGCGGTTCTTTGCACGGCCAGGGTCACCACTGAAGGAAGGTTCGTTCTGGGTACCTTCCGTTTCGAATGAAAATGCGAGTACTTAGCCGATCACGCCAAAACGATCATCTTCGCGTGATGTTGGTACAAGTTCATATAGCTATTACACCACCGCATATTCTTGGGGTACAGCAGACCAAGCAGCTTCCACACGTTGCCAAAGTTGATCTGGTGTGGCAGCTGGGGATGTAATCTGGGTCAATCGTTGAGCAACCATGGACCACATGTTTTCTATCGGTGAAAGATCCGGAGAACGAGCCGGTCAGCGAAGCAATTCAATCTGGTGATTGACGAAGAACCTTTGGACAATGCATGCCACGTGTGGTCGCGCATTATCCTGTTGAAATATGGCTGTGGCCAAGCCCTGAAGGTAAGGAAGGACAACTGGCTCCAACACCTCGGAGATGTAGCGCTGGCTGTTTAAAGTACCGGAAATGCGTACTAGAGGAGTGCGAGAGTGATATCCAAAACCGCCCCATCCCATAATACCCGGTGCACGACCAGTGTTGCGGTGCATAATGCAGCTGTTCAGCATCCTCTCTCCACGGTGTCTCCAGACTCGAATCCGACCATCGTGGTGTTGCAGACAGATGTGTGACTCGTCAGTAAAGACAACTTCATTCCATTCTGCCACCCACATCCTTCTCACATTGCACCATTGGCGGCGGAGACGTCTGTGGTTCTGGTCAAGGGTAGACCAAGCAATGGACGTCTTGCGGGCAGATCACTCTGCTGTAAACGGCGTCGAATGGTACGCGCAGACACTGAATGATACGTTACAGACTCAATGTGCTGTGCTATGGTTCGTGATGTGACTGAGCGATCCGTCACTGCCATGCGCACAATTTGCCTGTCCTCACGTGAAGTGATGCACTGAGGTGGATGCGATTGACCATGTCTCGTTCCCTCCTGCATCCAATGATCACATATCCGCATTACAGTTGTTTGGTTTCGTCCAACACGACTACCGATTTCCCTGAAAGATAATCCACAATCTCGGTAGGCCACTATCCTTCCTCTGTCGAACTCGGATACTTGATCAAAAGCCGATCGTTGTTTTCTACGAGACATATATCAGATCGTTTTTTGAAAAAACCACAAAAAAAAAAACACAATTCCCGAACTTGAAATCGTCGAAATCTCCAAGCCTTAAATAGCGCTTTGAGGTGGCGCCACAGGCGCACGTGATGTGTGTCTGCGCTGAAATTCTAATCATTTGCATATCTCACCTCCGCTAATACATGTTGTAAATGTCATGTTATTTACATGCTTCCTTCAGGGTGTTGCATTTACGGTGGCCAGTAGTGTACATTCTGGCAGTAGAAAAAATAAAATACATCTTTACACACATAAATGTATCAGTATTGCATATACTGGATAATTCCTTTTAACAATACCAGGTGCAATAATTACCAGTTACACCATGGGGTCATACATAAAACTATGAGCACATTTAATACTTGACCTTGATAATTTGTACGATTTATAAAAAAAAAAAATTAAAGTCGTATTGTATCTTTATGCACATCCAAGTACATTATTATTGCATTCAATACATTGTTATTGTATAGAGAGGGGCCTGATGAAAATTGTGATTGAAAACTGGGTCGCTAATATTGAAAGTTTGAGAAGACTCGACTCAACCTTAATAAGATCATGATTCGAATAATTTCCACGGTCAAATGTTATTTTCGGTTGTATTATCTAAAATCTGTAAATTTCGGACGATATGTGAACTGGCTGCATGGAACGATCGTGGTACATGTATGGACCTAGGCCTACCACCATATATCATCATTACTCATTCAGTCAAAAGGCGAGGCCAGTCGGTCTGTGCGATTGTAAGTCATGCACATTTATTTGTTTCGGGTTATTGTTTGTACGAGAATTTGAGAATGTATGCTATGTACTGTCTACTTTTAGGGGTCACAGGTAGGGCCCACATTTGTGTAGGGGTCCTGGGCCTACTTTTGTATGTGCCTAGGGGTCCAGGGCCTCCAGAAGTCTTAAGAGTCCAGGGCCTCCAGAAGTCTTAAGAGTCCAGAGCCTCCAGAAGTCTTATTTTTTAGATATATTCGCGGTATAATATGCACTCCCCTTTTTACCAAGAAAATTGAAATGTACGAATACCATGCTCTTGTATTTAAGTCATTTATTCGAAGTATTACCCCAGGCTTTTTGAAAAAATAATACACTTTTAGAACTACTAACACTTTTATCCTCATAAGGTATGCTATGTATTTCAAATAATAGAGATTTATAATAATAATTTCTCTTTCTCGATAAATGCAGAAATCTAATATTTTTTTTATTATTCACATCTCTCTCTCTCTTTCTTTTTTTAAGCTATCATTTATATACCAGGCGGATAACTCGCACACGCAAATTTCGAACGTATTTATACGCCGGATTTTACCCATGTTTCATAAAATAAATATTTATTATTTGTAAGCTTTTTTTCACGTATTCATTCATAGCTCATAGGAATTCGCTTTTTTAAAGCATGTCCGAATTCTCATAATTAAAGATGAAAAAAAAATCGGGGGGGGGGACGTTTAAAGAAACAGATAAAAAAGAGAGGGGAAAGGAACAGGGTATATATATATATTTATACTAAACATGTTATCGTAGTTCGGAAAACAGATTGAGTAAAGAATTTGATAGCAAAAACCATGCAAAATAATCAATTTTGAAAAATTTAGTTGATAACTACAGAAGTAAAAATTATTGACTTTACCGAAAAATAATGATGCGTGCATTGGCTGCAGCACAAAGCTTGTTTCAAAGACTCTCTTAGGTTGAAGAATAAAAAAAGAATAAAAAAATTATATAGAGTATATATATTAAAAATGAACAGATGAACATTTCATTAATGCATTCTATTAAGTCCTAGTTACAAACTAAGATCATACGGAAATATTTTCAATCTAATTTATGAAAAGAAAGCGAATTCATGATGTCAATATTTTTTTTTTCAAACTGGTACAAGATCTTTAAAAGAAAAAAAATTAGCTTTAGAAAATCAGCAACTGTAAATCTTAGTGATCGATTGCATGTCAAACACAGAAAAAAAGTATAGAACTACTATACAATACGAAAGAGTAAAGTACTTATTAGCACTTAACGTAACCTGAGATTTTTTCACCAAAAAAATCACCAGGTGATGATAAAATAAAATTTTTGCCAAACAAAAATTACCTCCCTTACTGATTATTATTTTACAGGCTGTCGGAAAATACGTGCTTTTTTTATTTGAAAAAACAGGATCGCATTTATACATTTGTTTTAATGTAAGAGCTAATTTCTGCTTAAAAAAAAAATATACCTTCCGTCGAGCCGGAGTCGAACCAGCGACCTATGGATTACTGATTTTTATCATCTACAGTCCACCGCTCTGCCAACTGAGCTATCGACGGTTGTGATAGTGAGGGAAATTAGCTAATTTGAAATCTGATCAAATTGTTTTTGATCATCAATCGCGTTTATGATCTTTAATTGTTAAAAATTATTCGAACATACAATTTTTAAAAATTCACTGAAGTCCTTTTTTAACTGTTGCTTTATGTCTTTTGAATAAATTATATTTTCATTTCGTGCTATGATCTTTTTTTTTATTTAAAGGAAATAATAATTTTTAATGTATTAAAGCACAATAGGAACTTTCTTTACAACTGAAAAGAAATCTGTTAATTGAATTCAAAATTATTTAATTCTCCGAAAAATAAGTCTAAAATATATTTTTTCAAAGAAAATAGGTCACTCATGCTGCCATCTATTGGTGAAAAAATACGAGGATCCTCCTCTTACCCTCATTAATAAAAGGCTTTACTGAAGTCATATAAAAGTGAAAGAAATCTATGATCTAGCCGACTCATGTTCAGTAAATTCCAGCTAATTGTCCTCAAAACTGAAAAATAATTAATACAAATCACATGACAAATTCTGCAAATTTAATTCTTTTTATTCCTATTGATGTTTCAAAGTTAGAATAAAGCAAGATATTAATTATGATTGCTTTTTAGGAAATTAAAGTGATATGTGCTTAAAAGTTTCCTAATATAAGCAATGACAAAATAAACACGTATAATTTACCAAAAATATATCGGTAGTTAAAAATCAGACATAAGTATTTTACTGATAAATCAAAAATAAAGAAAAGGACGAGCGTGAATGAAAAAATCGAAGAATTTTTCTGTAAAATGCAAATTTTGGTTGGAGGGGAGATGGGTCCACACAAAAGATTATTAGTTCTGTAACAATCGGTAAGATGACTGGTTGTATTTTATTATTATCATTATTTAATATCTCTGTAACACTTTATTAAAATTATGCACGAATACGAATAATCATTCTGTCATTTACTGATGTTTAAATCTTTTTTCAAGATTATAAAATGCTAGAGGAAAACATTGAACATTCACATACTGAGATATCTCTGTTCATTTCAAAACTGAAGATAATTATATGAATATAAATTCTAATATTAAAAAAAAATGTGCTGAATTTTTAAAAATTTTCTTTTGAATGAATTTCACCTATTTAAATTATAATTTCAGTTTCTATACACATTTGTGTTATTTTCTTGTAAATTTTTCTTTAAAAAGGCCTCAATAACTTTCACACAATATATTACTGTAATTTGTCATCAACTCGGGTGCATTAATTTTAAAATTTAGCTTTTTTTATTTCAGCGAAGAATTTTGCTTTCTTTCTTTATATGATTTGTAAATTAAAAGAATGGTGTAAAAATCTATTTCTATATCATGAGCATAGGATTTTTGCATATAGTACCTTATCAAATAATATAACTTTGCATTTGTCCAGAATGAGAGACACATTTAGATAGAATACCTAAAGAAATTTAAACAAAATTAATCTTAAACATATGTAAATTTTGGGGAAAGCAAGGAGCTCCTTATTTCTTCTTGTTTTGCAGGGCATGAAAAATTCATCTTTGAACGAAAGCGATGATAATCCTGTATTTAAAGAATTGGGTCTGTTGTGAAAAAATTTAAATACATCTCTTTCTCTCTCTTAAACTGTTAAAGTAAAGTTCTTGAATCATCTAGAATAAAGTATATTCAGTGTTAAATACAGCTCGTTGCCTCTATTTGTTATAATAAGTATGAATGAGCTATGTTAACTATTCCAAGTTGGAATGAAAAGTTTGTCAATAATAATTTATTTAATCTCCACAACGAGTTTCTAGTTATTATAATCCAATATTTTGTTTTCAATTTCTAATTTTAGTTTTAACTAGATTAATACGAACAGAGAAATGTCATAGAAGTCTACTTCCAATGATCTCCATAATTCTGAATTACGGTTACATAAATATTACTCTTCACTTTCAGATCTCGTCGCACAAAAAATTAGAAAACCCGCTAAAATTAAAAGAATTACTTAGCGTAATTTTTTTTTTCTTTTCATTGTATTATGATTAATAACTTTTCTGTTGGGAGAATGGCCTAAAGCCGCAGCAAGCAAGAAAACTTCCTACAAAGCAATTTTATCACTTTTTACTTGTGTGTGTGCTGCCATCTATTAATAGCTTCAGAAAACTTTTTAAAAATGATTAAAAGAAGAGATGTGTACACTAGCGTAGCCAGTCATAAGTGGACCCTGTATCAGTAATTTCTTGGGGGGCCCTTTAAATTTTAACGATTTAATGTTTACATATGTTGGGGGCACCCGTATCATCGATACGGCGGTAACTACGCCCCTGATCGTGTATCGTATTAAGGTGTCTGACTGCTGGTGCCACATATAATGAGAGCATTTTCAAAATCACTTATAAATAGATTCTCTCAATTTATTTCTAATGTTGATATAAACAATGTCGGAGATTTGGAGAACTAGATCAAAATCTAGCTATCCTCGAATTCATTTTCCCACCGTGTAAAGGAGACAGAAATGTACGGTAAAATAAAACTGTCGAAGTTCAAATTCCTTGCATTGGTGTGGTGTGGAAGTTTGGATAGTAGAGTGGAAGTTAAAGTATTGTCCTCAAGTAAAGCTCAGAATTAGGAACCCCTCGCCAACAGCTTAGTGTTGCTTAGTAGACATACTAGCATTTTCTTGTACACAAAATTCTTTCAAGGATGCAGTAGATGAAAAGCAACTCTTAGAAAATTATTAGAATGTATAAAAATTAAATCCCTTTTTTTTCTTGCACATTGTTATAAGATTTCGTAAGAAATGTGACTCAGTTTTTTTTTCAATATTAATCATTTTCTAATTTAGAGCTTGTACCAAACTAATAAAACACAAATTTCAAAATACCCGTTGCTTTATCTAGTTCTTTGTATCCCACAGAGCAGAATATTATGTTTTAATCTAACATCGAACGATATTTTCTACTGTGAAATGTGAAAATACAGGATGTTTGTTATTCCTCATTAATTTTCTCTGATGCGAATTACAACAATTTTTTAAAAATATATTTTCCGTGAATTTAATAAATATCCGTGAATTTAAAAATTGAACAAGACTGTAAAGCTAAAGAAAATAACAATACTAATAATTCTCGCTTTTTTTAGAAAATTCTACGTAAACTCAAATTCATATCATTCATATTTTTCAACAGTAACATTATTTTTCGAAGCAAAAATAATACTTTACAGGGAGTCTAGTAAAAAAATATTTGGATTATGAAAGAAATTATAGTTTATTCGAATTATTATTTCAAATCGCATTCTTTTAGTGCATTTCTATGAATTCACCATTTTAATTTTGAAAGCTATATTTGATATTATTAAGAAGTTAAGAACAGCGTAATGCGACTTATAATTATTTATAATTAATGGAAAAATTAAAATATGTGGATTTAAAACATTTCAGAAACTCGAAAACATGTAATGAAATTCTTAGAAAAATTTTATAAATGCATACATCACTCTACTTCTCTCGAAAAAAATAATAAAAGCATCATGTAATAATATGAGCTATTATAAAATGTTTGAAAAACTCACAAAATTAATACTTACTTTGGAATATAAGGAATAATCAAAAAGCAAACGATTTTTTTTTATCTATTTAAGTGCGAATAATTCAAGTAAGGAAGACGGTTTTCCTCTTCACATCTACCACCAAGGATACTATCCTTTTTTTACTTTTACGTAGTCGTCGATATCTTAAGAGATATTAGTTCATTTTGTACATGTTCCTAAGAAAAAAAAATCGACTTTTTTTTTCTCTCAACTTCTCGCATTTACGTAAACCATTCTTAATTGCACCAGAAGAATTCATTAAGAATAATAGACGAAAAAAAGTAAAGATTAAAACGACGAGAGAGAGAAAAGTGAACAGTGTTGACTCAAAAAATATTATTTTTCAACTTTACGAAAATTATATGCTAAGTTATTGAGTTATATTTTGCATCAACAAAAATATAACAAATATTTTCCTTCAAAAGTGTTTGCGTTTTTCGAGCAGTTAATCAAAAGATTAATTATTCGCACGTTCAAAACAAAACATTTTTGATAAAACTTGAAATATATTTTCGTATATTATGAACACTTTTTAGCAGGTAATTGTTGTTCTAAATGAACAGAAAATATATTTTTAAAGCGATAAAGATTATTTTTTCTCCATTGAAATATTAGAAGAAAAATTAAACCGAAGCAACTTCATTGCAACTGAAAGAATTTTTTTTAAAAAAAATTAGCTATTTTCTTTATAAAAAAAAGGTTTATTCCATAAAACATGTATGGGATAAACGTGATATATTTAGTAAGGAATTCGAATCATTTTACAAGTGGTTCATTGTTCTAAAAAAGTTTTAATAATAATAGTAATAATAATAATAATAAGCTTAGCCCATAGAAAGAGCGCTGATTAAAAAAAAACCACCTCTAAAAGTTCAGCGAACTCGGTAAAGAATTTGGCAATGCTATTGTGTAACTGGTGTGAGTTGAATCTATTTAACATTTATTCTTTTTCAGATTTTATAAACGCAGAAAATCTTGCGAATTAAGTGTGTATAATGTTGTCAAATATAATACATAAAACAGTTTTTCTTTTAAGTTTTCAAAGTTTTTAATATCGTTTTAGTCAATCTTTTGTATAATTTCTTGTCAAAGAGTTATTATAATGTTTCTCCACATTACCACTTTTAAACAATATTATTTTTGGTAATTTCCATACTAAATCATCTAAATGAACATGTTTTTAGACTTATGTGAAGCTTTATGAAAATCTCAAGTTATTTTCTCAAAGTTTTCATTCTAACATCCACATTTGAAATTCTAATTTAAGGAAAGGAATGTGTGCAAGATTAAAAAAAAAAGGAGATAAGGCAAGTCATTTAGGTGATTTAACTAGTTACACCTCCTTTTTACATAACAAATGTTTAACAGAAATAACTAAATTATCCTAATTTATTCTCTTTTTCTGGTCTCAATTTTTTTTTAACATCTTTTTGAGAACTTCTTTCTGACACTTTATCCTAAGAAATTTCTTATATTTTTTTCAGTTATTTTAGCTTTAATTTAGTTTTTGTTTGGCTTCCTCGCGGGGCAAAAAGCGATAAGAGTTGTTTAATCTAGGCAAGATTTTGTAATTCTAAGAAAGTTCTCAACCACACCTTTAGAAACAATATTCATCTTTTGTAAATGTCTTAAGTATAAATCAACAAACTCATTTTATATAATTAATAAAATTGATTTTTTTTTCGAAAGTGCTCGATATCTGTATATATAATCCTACTCTTTATGGCCATAAATCTAACAAAACAAAGAAATAAACGAAATATAACGAGAGAATATAAGTATATAACAGTATAAATCAAAAATAAGACAGCCTCAGTAGTATGATAACAGATTCTTTCTCTTAGGAACTAAGATTGTAGGGTCAAACATGACCGCGGCAGCCTAATGGTTATGGTGACTGACCCGAGGCCGGCGTTTCCTGAGTTCGAACCCTGGTGTCACCGAAGGCCCGCTGAGTAGAGAAGCTAATGTACGTTAAATCTGTTGAGGCTCAGTGCTCCTGTTGACGTGGTGTGCTAGTTTGGAGAGGGAGTGACAGCTCAGGTATCCTCCTTGACAGTGGCTCAAAATTTTGAGTTCCGTCACCTATCCCTCGTGTGTGGTTTATAGCGCGACATTTAAAAAACCTCACTGTAGGGGGTGTGGCGGATCTTTACGCGACCTTCACACTAATCCTCTTGGGGAATCTTTGGGCTACCATTCGCATTAATTCACAGTCATCCATCTCAAGAAGAAACCCTGATATGGAGATTAGTTCGACTATATAAAGTCAGGGTTTTGTAATTGTAAAAGAGAAGGAGTGGAGAAACTGTTGCGGCGTTACGAAGGTGAGATTTAATTGATTTTCATAATTTGAGTTAAGAATGGAGTTTGCCACTACCCTAAATTAGTGGATTGGGAATTTATAGTCTAAGATAGATAAGGTTAAATAAAACTGATTACTTGCGCTTGTTCACTTAGGGTTTATTGCTTTCTTTATATCACTCCTGTGGCATCCTCTTGTGGTTTAACTTGTGGTTGATTAGTGTGCTTGAATAATAATAATAAATAATAATTATTATGGAAGTTTCTGGTCATACTTTGTTTCCTCCCACACCCTTGGGTAGGCAGGACGGCGAGGGAGCGACTTCAGGGGGAAGTCGCTCACAGGGGGAGGGCTTAATGTAATCTTAAAGCTAGCCAATTTGCCTATACCAGGGGTGGTCAACCCAAATGAGACTTTGCGAGCAACTTCGGAAATATATACATTATAATGCCGCTTATAAAAATATATTTCTTTATATTGGATATGGACCCAAAATATTTATTAGAGTTTTAAAACGGAAAGAATTATTATTATTGTTGTTTTCATTATTTTCATGTATACAAACATTGATAATTAAATAATAAAAATGCTATGATCAAATATGCCTAGCTGCAGTGCGATAAAGTTACAGGAATAAAGCATGATGTTGATAAGGGTTGGTGCAATGCAATATTGCTCACTTCTAAGTATGTATAAAAACTGAAGCAACGTTATAAAATAGAAAACAGTTATGGGATGCATTTGTTATAAAGCACTACAGTAAAAACCAAAATATTGCACAAAATAATAGTACTTTGTAAAATTGTAATGAATCTCGCGGGGGCCACAAAATTATTCAAGGGAGACCGGAGAGGTTTGCTTACACCCTATCAGGGCCGGCTCTAGCAGTTTTGCCGCCCAAGCCAAAAATGGAAAATGCCGCCCCTTTCTCCATAGCAAAAAATTATAAGTAAAATAAATGAATTGTTCACATAAAAACGCACCGATAAAACTTGAATAACTCGAGCAAACAAAAAGGCAGCATAACAATATATATATGTAATAAATCCCTCTAGCCTCCTTTTAATTTTAATTCTTTTAATAATATTTAAACAAACTTTAATTCTTTTGTTCAAAACTAGCGCCCTAAACTTAATCGTAATCAACTAGTATCCGAAATCCCTGTCTTGCCTATTTTAACGAATCAGAGCTCTTATTAAAAAGCAGTCACGCGATTGTCACTGCCAGTATATAAAGCGAAAATGTTTGTGATCGTTCTCTTTGTCTTTGTGTTCGTCATGTGACATGTCGCTGCTGCTTCGGTCTTCTGTTATGTGTGTCTGTTTTTCGTGTTCTTACCAAATAGATGTGAAATACAAGGGTGATTGATTATCTACGTTATGTGTGTGTAATTAAATAAGATGAAAACTAATTCTGAAGATGTTTTTCCTGAGACCTGATATCCAAATACAACAACACCGGTCAACGCAATTACAAGACGGCATGATACGCCATGAAGATATGCGCGAAATTGATTAATTATTAAATTCTTATGAAACGTCTTACTTAAGATTTTGAAAGTGCTTCAAGTGAAAGATTCTAAAAATAAAATAACCTGTTGTGGTGCGCAGGAACACCAAATCAAAATTAAAGAATTGCGAATTGTTATCAACCAAGATGTGTGATGAAATTATATTTTCGGCTCCGCAGCAACTGAAAAAAATTCATTCTACAATTACGTAGTACAAAATCTGAAAAGGAGGCTAGAGGGATTTATTACACACATATATAGAGAGAGAGAAAAAGAGAGAGAGAGAGACGATTCCGTCTCTTACATTTTTTTCGTCCATTTCAGCAGGCCAATTTCTATGAAAAACAGTCTACTGAAGGTGGGAATCACAAGCGTTTGTTTTAACTTACGGTAACTACACTCAAGACTAAAGTAAGTCATCTCCTGAGGCTCTCTATCAACCCAAACCTCTTATTATTACCCCTGTCCCCTTTTGGATATCTGACACCGCACATCGTAAGGGCGAAAGGAATGTCAGTTGTGACCTCATTCCTGGATGGGGAGAAAGTTACTAGTGAAAGATTTGCAAACATATTAAATTTCTTGCTTAAACATGAACTCCTGCCTCGCGAACCCTTCAAGTTTCAATGTAAAAGAAAACTGTCATTAAACATACAGAGTACAAAATAAGGAGATATGATACGTTAAAAATGAAATACCAAATTCCCATCCAATAATATTTCAAAAAATATATCAAATTTTTTGTAACAAAGAAAAAATATTTTTCAAATTCGATCCAAATGCCGTCCTTAAAATTTGCCGCCTCGGTCAGGGGTCCGGTTTGTCCAGCTCTAGAGCCGTCCCTGACCCTAGGGCTGCGTGAAATAAAAAATAGTGTATATATATATACATAAGAATAAGATTCTACTAAAACAAAAGATAATCATAATGCTATAAGAAGAAGAATAAAACAAGACAACCTAGTCATTAATTTTAAATACCAAGGAAATATATTATATACATATGTGATACATTCACACATAAATCTGTTCTTTAGAACAAAAAAGTAAAAGTAAGACTCTTATTTTTTTATAAGTCTCAGTAAAATAAAGAAGTGTGGTAAAGCTTGTTATCAAATTTAAAAACGTGTTGGATTAAAATCTTAGAAAAAAATGAATATACTGAAAAATGAATATAAATGTAGCAAAGGCATTTTATTTCTCCCAGGAAATAATCAATTTGAATTCTAGAGCATAATGGTATTCTTACGAAAGTTCTATTATCTTTCCATATTCTATCTACTATATTTTTTTGGAATACAAGAAAATACCTCAAAAAGTACGAATTCTTAACTATTTATCTATTTCGTTCATTTTTACAGGTATCTTTTTGCTTATTTGTGCATTTCCAAGTCTTTAAAAAATATCTAAAAGTACGTACTAAAGATGAAAAAAAATTTAATTTACTAAAAACTTTTACCATTTTTAATTCTTTCGACTGACTTTTTTGTATTCTAAGAGTCATAGTTCATATTAGAAAAAAATTCCATAAGATTAGCTTTCCATTCATGAATTCCAGATGGTAGATAAGCATTTAATACTCTAATATATATAAAACTACAGGAATTTCAGAGAATTATTTGTACTTTTTAAATGAGTGCAGGTTATAAAATTAATAATTCTATAGAATGTTTTTAAAATATAATTGAAAGATTATAGTATTATTCACATAATGTGTCTACAGTTTGCTTCTCTTAACTATTTATTTCTAGAAGGAAGATTTAAATTAGGATGGAATAAGAGCTATTTTGAATTTAAAAACTCCAGGTATATGTGCGTCTGATATTATTAGTAGGGATCGGTAGTAAAGTTTATTACAGACTCTATGACCTAAATTATTTTTTTAAGGAATTTTATTGTTTTTAAATACTTCAAAACTTATTAATGTTCAAAAACAATGCATGATACTATGCCGAATAACTGTTGTGAAGACATTAATTTTTTTAAAAAAAATATTTTAGTTATGTTCAAGGCAAACAGTTTTTTCTGATAAAGTTGTTATTCCGACCTGTTTATTTTAGAAATGCATTTCATATATTATGAAGTTTTTTGAAAGCACACAATAAAAAAAATGTAAATGAAAGTTGAAAATGGTGCAATTAAAAACAAACCATAATAGTTTTCATGTAGTACTAAAAATATGGCAAAAGAATGGGGTTCAATGTTATATCTGAAAAGAATCCAACAACGCCCCCTAGCGAACTCAGAGAGAGACTCACAGTCCAATCTTAATTCCAGGGCCAGCAGCAACTTGGCAGTTGAGACACAGTCATGTAACGCGATACCTATCCCTCTTTTTGTAATTTTTTTTTCTGGACTGTGATGTCTGTAAATAAATCCTTACTAATATTATAAACGAGAAAGTTTGTATGGATGTTTCTTATTCTTTCACGGAAAAAAAAAACTGATTGGATTTTAGTGAAACACCTTATAATAATATAGTTTATACATCAGAATAACACATAGGCTATAATTTATAAGAATATTGTGTGAGGTTTCCAAAATAACGAAAATTGTCAAGAAAGTAGGGAAAAAATCTGCCATCTGCAAAAAAGTCCGCGACAATATATATATATATATATATATATATATATATATATATATATATATATTGTGAATCAAAATTTTCCCTGTTTGTTTTGTCTACGCCATGCCTCAGTGCGAGCTCGCTTTTAATTTATTCCTTTGATCAGTGTAATCACTATTTTTTTTATTTGTTAATAAAACTATATTTCGAAGGAAGAGGTGGTGGCAACATTTTAACATAACACTATTTTAAGCGTTCCTTGCACAAAATTTGTAACAATGTGTTACTTTTGCTGAGCAGAGATCAGCTTTGGAAGGTGTTTTCAAAAATCGACTGACAAGAGAGTTACGGGGATTTATAAATAAATAAAAAAATCCCTTTTATCAACTATTAGATCTACAGACTTAAAATTAAACAAATGTGTTTTTTTTAATGTTCAGTTGAGATAAGCAAAAAGCTTTTTTTGCTTTGTTTAATTTGCAATTCACGTAAAATTAACTCATTAAAAACTTCTTTGTCTTTCAATCTGTATTGTATAATTTTTAATTTACCCGAGCGAAGAACGGGTATGCCAGCTAGTTCTAATATATACTAGCTAGCCATGTCATAACTGTTATATCTTCTATATATTAGACTTTGACACTTGAATAAAAAAAAATGACGCACTCACACTAGAGTAACTTATCCTGAGTGGGCCCTGTATCGAAATTTTTTTGGGGTCCATTTTTGGAAATAGGAACCATTCATAGGATTTTTGCTTACACATATTGGGGCCCTTGTAGCTTGGGGGCCCCGTATCATTGATACGGCTGATACGGCGGTAGCTACACCCCTGCGTACTTATTACTTACTCATGTCGAAATGTATGGAATACGTGGAAATACTGATACTATTATTATTTGAGGTAGATGTTTTTTCTTATATAAACTTGCAATAATTTAGTCAATGTTGGTAGCACATTTTTAAAACAATTTTATTATAATTTATACGTATAATGTGTATCATTGCTTCATAATTATATTTTATCTGTTGATTTTTACATCATCAAAATTTGTAATACGTCATTCTGATCGTGAAAGCATAAACTGCAGATATCTCTTTTTTTCCAAGAGAAAAAAAAAGTGAAACATCTTAAAATATATCAATAGCTCAATCAGATTAGTCAAATTTTACAATTTCAGAAAACATTAAGTCGATGCAGTGATTTGTACTTTTAAACTTTCAAAAAATACACTGGTTTCCGAAATCTAAGATATAGTTTTGTTTGTTGTGTTCCTAATTTTGAAAATGAATGAACATAGAAGCAAGAAATTGTGAGGAAATGGGTGCTAAGCAGATTTTTAATGCGACACAGAAATTTGCATACGTTTTATACAAACAAGCTTTGAAGCAAAAAAAAAAAAAAGGACTCTTGGCAGAAAAGTTCATTCTTGAAGAAAGCAGTGCACACAGTAAGTATAATGTGGAAATATGAAGGGAAAATATTACAAAAATGGGTCCGGTACTTATTAATGTATTTCTAATGTAATTAAATCGGAATTTAAAGTTGTTTTTATTAAAATACTGAGAAAGGAGAATAATTACAGTCATTATACATATTACACAGGCATCCTCCATCGGAGAAAAGAATGAAATTAAGTATCTCCCAAACATGGTACTTGATGCCATCTATTTAACGAAACTTGAGTTTCAATTTGAGATATATTTTCTTTTTTTACCAGGTGTATGCAAATGAAATGAGACGATTGTTTTTTAAAAAAAAACATAATAAATTTTTGCGAAAAATGTTAATATTTCTTTATTCGAAATAATATCCATCACTAGCTACACCTTTTCCCCTCTTTCGGGCAATTTGCGAATACCACTCCAAAAAAATGATCGGTCTTTTGATGCTAGCCAGTCATCAAGCCAAGATTTGACGTTTTTGTAAGAAGTGAAGCGCGGGTCAGCCAATGCGTGTCCCAATGATGCAAATAGGTGGTAATTGGAAGGAGCCAAGTCTGGCGAATAAGACGCATGCGCTAAGGGCTCCCAGCCGAGCGCCTTAAAGATGTCCTTGATCGGCTTAGCACGGTGGCTAGGTGCGTTGTCATCAAGGAAAATCACTTTGTGCTGCCGTTTCTTCTATTGATCGCGTTTTTCGAGTATAGCATCATTCAAATTAAGTAATTGTTGCTTGTAGCGATCAGTATTAACGGTTTCACCATGTTTTAGAAGCGCATATATATATATAATAGATTGGTTCCTCCTGATCCTAGAAAATACACAGCTTTGTCTTGCGACCGAAGCGATTCGGCCTTGCGGTCGATTTGGACGGCTATCCGGGGTCAACATATGATCGATTATGCTTGAGATTCTCAAAATAAATCCATTTTTCATTGCCAGTCACAATACGATGGAGATATGACTTGCGTTTGTAGCGGGCAAGAAACATTTCGCCCACGATTTTTCGGTTTTCCTGTTGATGGTCCATTAGCTCGTGTGGTACCCATCTACCGACCTTTATTATCTTGCCCATTTGCTTTGAGACGACGGGAAACAGTGCTCTTGTCAACATTCAATTGTTCTGCAAGATGTCCTTGCATTTAGCCGTCATCTTCATCGAGTAATGCTTGCAATTCAGCATCTTCAAATTTTTTTTGCTGGTCTGCCACGCTTCTCGCGCGTTTCTCACATTGAAATCACCATTTTGAAACTTTTCAAACCACCTGTAGCACTGCGCACGACTCAGAGCATTGCCACCGTATGCTTCTACAAGCATTTGATGCGATTCAGCAGCATTTTCTTCAGATGGTAACAAAAAATTAATGCTGTCCGCAAATCGTGGTCGGAAGGCATAAAATTCGACATTTTCAACACAGTAAAAAAATGCAATGCATGCTGAAACTCGTCCAAAACTAAACTAAACATGAGTATCAAAGGTCAAACTATAAAAAAAAACACGTGTCACTATTTCGTATTGTTTGCATATATGCGTGGCGACATCTGTTAGCAATCGTCTCATTTGATATGCATACACCTGGTAAATACATCAAGCTTTATAGAAAGAATCGTACAAAACTGAATCCCTATTTTGGAGAGCTTTTCCAAGGTCTAAAACAGAATTTTAAAAAGCTCTGTAATAATAGTTGGCCGCCATATCCCAATAAGATATCCTAAAACTCTTATATTCAATGTCAAGGCATGTTACAGCGTCTATTATGAGTCAACAATTGCGGCAACATCCAATATTGATTTCAATGGCTTCCTCACATTGAAAGAGCTTGTACTTTCAGCTATTTTACCTTCATAATGTGTGAAATAGTCAAACAAATTTGGCTTTGATATCTCTCATCTTTCTCGGTGTTACATTTTGAATGATCAGCAGTGTATATTAACAGAATAAATTCCACTTTATGAATTTTTAGTATGTTCTACGGGTTGTATTCAAAAGCTTAAAAAGTAACATCTCCATTTCTTGTTTAACCCTGTATCTACCGCATTATAATTTACTGCAGTTTTTTTCATGCAATATTTTTTTTAATCACTACATTGAAAATTAAGGGATATACATAAACAAAATACCCAACTTTGAGAAATTTAATTCGTTAGAGCTAATTAATTAATTGATATTCAACTGTAAAATGAATTATATACACTGTTCACTTAAAATAAATAGCCAAATCGTTTTCTAAAGTCTTCATTAGCATACAAAAAATAACACACTTACCTTTTGTCAATAACTATTTTTTCGGGACAAAAATGATAATCCTTACAATGCGCTGAAAACGCAATTTCTGCTATAAAACTATTCGCCTTCCCTGCTAAAGTACTCATCATAGAGCCCGTGCTGCCATATGTCTTGGAAGAGTGGATTTCAAAGAATATTCCTGCTAAGTATCGTCAGAATATTCGTAAAGGTTATTCTATGTAATTTTAAAGGGAGTGGTACTTATAAGTACCGTCTGTAAATAAAGGGTTAATCCAACGTTTTTCATTCTTGTTCCACATGAACTTTTTTCTATTAATTTAAGAATGCCATTATTTCTTAACTAATTTATTCTATATTTCAACAATTTCTATGTGTTTTTAAAATAATTTTAAGACAACATATATATATAAGTATTTCTTGTGACGGCATATAAAAAGAAAGGAGATACTTAGATAATGCATACATTTGAGATAAAATAGATTGAATTTATTACTTCAGAACTTTATTTTGATGGATCCTTAATAAAATGTTAATAATTATTTGAATAAAAAAATACGCTTCATTTAGCTATAATTCGCTAAAAGGGGTAACCAAAAAAATTTTTTTTGAAAAGATAAAACTTATTTTGAAATTTTAATAACATTCTTTTGCAAGATGAAGTTAAATATTGTTGGATGTAAAATGTTGTCCGATGTCGCTCTCATAATCCTCTGTTATGAATTTAATCCTTTTTAAATTAATTATTAAGTAATATGTTCAAGAACTGGATACTATAACAATTAAAAAAAGTACTGTACTTAGTAAGAGCTAAAAAATTTTTTTCTTAAGTAACCTAACAACGAACAAAAGATGAACTTCTTAAAAAGTATATTTATTTTGAAAATAGGTTAGATAAATACAAACTCGATTTCGAAATTACTCTTACTCCACCAGTTGCACAGCTCTCAAAGACTACCTCTTAATGTGTAGCCTAACTACGCACATTTGAGTAAACTTCGCAGCAGTTGATGCTTAAACACAAAAAGAAAAAAATCTCTTCTTTTTCAAAAACGAATAAAAATACCCAGACAACTAACAAACGAAATAGAAAAAATTCTTGCATCACCTGACTTAAAACATCGAAGGATAAATATTCTTTACTTGTCATTTTCTTCTCCATTAAATCTTTTTAATAATCTGGGCACATCGCAATGTCGACAGAAGGTAAAAAGGGAAACTCATTGTGAGTTTAAAAAAAAAATCAAAAACACTGTTTTGTCGGTACTGAATTCTGAAATGTCGCCTTGTCGGCCTGATTTGACTTCCAAATCGCGTCTCTCCAGTTCATTTTTGTTAGAGCGAGGTCATATAAATTCATATTTTGTGGTCGCATTTCACGGTGCCGGGGGACAGAACTTGATAATCGGGGTTGGTTCAATTTTCTATTCGATGATTTACCTGTAGTATAGGTTTCATGGCCATTCATATAAAGATATCAAATCCGTGTTTGTGAATGTGTAATAGAATATAACTCTTCTTCTGTACTTTTGATTACTATTTTTTTCATACCCTTTGCCTTATATATGGCTGATTTTCAACGTGGGATGCAATTTGAACGCGTAATTACAGAAAGAGTATATTTACGTATATATTACTGCAGTTTCCACTGTCTTTTTTTAATTTATTCTGTGGATTCAACGATTTTTCTAAAAAATATGCGTTCCTTATTTCCAGTTTTCGCTGATCAATTTTTGGGGATTTTTTTCAGATTAGGAATGGATGAGTAGTGTACAGCAGCCTCCAGCACATAAATAATTGCTGGTAATGCACGGTTGACTAGTTCTTTTCCTATGAATTAATTAATTGTTAATTAACTTCGCACTTTGAAACTACGCCTGTGTTGTCTTTTCCCATGGATTGCCAGAACTCAGTGGTGATAGTAATTTCAACAAGTGCACAGTTTGCACAAATATCAGTAAAAACCTTAATACATTTGTACATCAGATTTATTTAATTATCTACCTTTTTGTTGTTGTTGAGGTATACTTTTAACGATTTTAAAACTTGACAGCATTCTAACAATGAAATAAGTTTAAAAGAATTTTACTTACCTCTAAAACACTATGTAAGATGGTCTATGATAATAATTTTCAGTGTTAAATAAAATTATATGTACCCCAAAGACAACAAAATGTTTATTGAGTAGATGATTACGGATTAATTATAAGAATACATTTCATGTGAAATTTGAGCACGGTGATTGATAATTTCGTTTATATTTGTTCGTAAAAATAATGCCATTCTCATTTAGTTATCTACATTTAAAAGTTTCGATATATTTTTTTCTTTTTTATATTTGTTAATGCTGCAAATTCGAATTCACGTAAATAAGATGAAGAAAATTGTAACAATATTTTTGAAGCTTTTTTGGCAACTATGAGATAATCGGCTCTAATTTTGGTCTAGTACTCAGAGGTGATAGTAATTTCAACAAGTGCATAGTTAGCACAAAAAACAATAAACCTCCGCTTAAATAAGATGTAGAAAAAATTGCAATAATATTTTTAACATATTTTTACGGCAACAATATTATTATATCATTGATTGCCCCGCATGTTTTGAAATTAAATCTTGATTATTACTGAGCGCGAAATTAGCTTTTTCTCTTCATTCAAAAGTTAATTCATATACAGATATATCCATTATCATACGTCTAACTCAATCAAATTTTTTATATCCATCTATTCACGAAAGGATAAGTTAAATATATCACTTAAATATCCTTAATATATCCTTAGTTTAATGCTATAAGACTGCTGCATGATTTGGTTCCGGATTTAATTTTTTTCTCAGAGAGTATAATTAATAATCATTGCAACATTTGACGGCAAACTTCAAGAATTTGGAGGCACATAAAAGTGCCTCAACACCGTGTTTGAGAATCACTGATTTAATGTAATCCTCAGAAATATTTGAAATTATAACAATGCCCCATGTTGTGTCTTCGTTGTATTGAATAAAGAAGGCTTTGCATTACAGGAACAAAAAAAGTCTTATTTTAATTTTCTTACGTTCCAAAACACAAGGGGTCCCTTAATAAAATAACGCACATCTATTAAAGTAGTTATAGAAAAGAATCTTAAAGACTAAAGAAAGGAAACAGGCATTTTCTGACTCTACGTGAACGCGTCTTTCTCCAGGGCGATCCAGGGCAGAAGAAAGGGAAGAGCTGGGGGTCATTGGGAACTGGGTTATTTGCTAACCCTCCGTCCCATGTCATAAGGATAATTGTTTCCTTAAAGTGGATATGGGAGTTATGATATGCATTTAAAACATTTTAAACAAAATACAAATACAAATAAATATTAAAGAAATACAGAGTATATAGTCCTTGGCTGTAAAAAGTCCCTTGAAGTTTCACAGTTTGCACAAAAAGTTCAATGTAGCAAAGTCCATTAATTATTCACGCGACAGTTCACTGGGAGTCGTGCGAAACTTAACCAGTGGCTCTGTTCATGATGATTGATGGGGTGCAGTGGTGACGTCATGCAGGCGAAGAATCCAAAAGTCCAGGAGAAGTAAATTCCCATCGTCGGGGTAGAAGAAGCACTGTTATTGGTCTAAAAGGCAAGTGAGTAAACCTCTCTATTGGTTTTGCAAAGTGCCGCGATCGTTGAAGTGGGGAGGGGTAACAATGTTAGGATTAGATCAAAGTTAAAAAATGAATTTAAAGATGTAAGACTAAGAGAAATTCTTAGTCGCTCGCTCCATCGTAATGATTGAGGAGATTGTTAATTTGCGCAATAATTTGCGACTTTGTGAGTGTTGTCTTAGAAGCGCTTTTGCTGGGGCCGGGTGTTGGTTGTACGGAAACTGTTTGTGGAGATGTCATTATACTTATGTGTTGTACTAGTGTTGAAAGTGCATGAATCGTTTGTTGGAGCGTCTGGGTGATTAAATTAAGGCAATCTGTTTGTGTGTTAGGAATTTGAGTCGGTACGATAGTGAGGGTGGGTATTTCCTTAGTATTTGGTGTGTCGATTGGAGCAGTCACGAGTGGTGCCATCTGTAGTGTTGTGTCGGAATGATTTGTTTGTTGGGTGGCTTGAGCATATGAAATATTGGGCCTGATGAAGTTAGATGATATGAGAGGGTTTGATTTGATGTTGGTGCCTTTGCGTGGTTTGGGGAAGAGGGGACATTTGCTGTAATTGGCCATGTGGCCGGGAACTTTGCAGTTAACGCAGAAAGGGGTATCCAACCTCTTGATCTGGCAGTCCCTGGTTTGGTGATTCTCACCGCATTTTAAGCATTTGGTGTTAGTGGCAGTGTTCTGCCGTGTGATTAAATTGATTGCATTGAAAGCATTGGATTACTCCTCTGCTTTCAAAGCCTTCGACA
Organism: Trichonephila clavipes; assembly: GCA_019973935.1. Classification (NCBI taxonomy): domain Eukaryota; kingdom Metazoa; phylum Arthropoda; class Arachnida; order Araneae; family Nephilidae; genus Trichonephila; species Trichonephila clavipes. The sequence continues at coordinate 151,382 of BMAU01016972.1, forward strand.
GTTATTGAAAGGTAACCTAGAGTTTTGAGTTTGAAGATATTGTCATTAAACGCGTTTCTTGGGAGTGAAATTGTGAATACCGGTAAAAGTTGTTTAGTTATATTTCCTGTTAGTTGGGTGACCTTATTGATAGAGTAGCCCAGATCAAGGAGGTCGGATTGAATTTCGGCCGTTGTGGTTGAGCGGGGAAGGCCCTTGATCACGACATTGATGGGTCGCTCGTTTTTTGGTGTGAACGTGTAGAAGGGGTATTTGAGCACTTCGAGAAGTTGTTTGAGCGTGTCGTGTTGTGGTTGTGTATCCGTGTAAAGTTTTACGTATTTACCGGCGGTTTTGACACGTAAAATGGGCATTTTTTCAGTAAGGGTTTTTAAGTGTGATCGGAGGTCGTCAGTTATCAGTAGCATGATGGGGGGAGGCAGTTTAGGTGATTGATTTGACTGGTTAGTTTTGCGAGGGGTGGAAACGGGTGATTTATTAGCTGAAACTGGTGTTTCTATTGGCTCTTCGGTAGTGGTGTTATTTAGTGCACTGAATGCGTTTGTTAGATTAATCTTAAAGTTTAAGTCGGTGTTAGAATTTGAAGTTGATTTAGGTAATTTACGGGAAGGGGGTGAAGTAAAATCTTCGGGGTTTTCTTTACGTTTTGTCGGAATCGGTGTAGGTGGGGGAGATCGGTCGGGAACGTTAAGCTTAAGTGGTGTGTCATTTATGTTGTGTCGCGAACAGTTGGGGATGCCACAGGGGGGTAGAGAGGTGTACTCACTTACCGCACATTGTAGTCTTGAATTGTTGAGTTCCAGGGCAGCTGATTCCATCTGTATTATCGGGTTGGTCGGATCTGTGAGTCCTTTGTTGATAACTCCTTGCAGTATTTTTTCGGAAGTCTCAATTGATATCGATAGAACTTCGATGAGGTTGGCTAATCCCTGAAGTTTTTTGCAGTGCAGTTGTGTGGGGCCAGCCTTCTCTGGCGTTCCGGGTCGTGAGGCTTGAGGTGATGCGGGAAGGGTTAATTCCATGCCGGCCACTCCGGGTGGCTCTTCCGAGGTAGCTGATTCGCTTCCGTCGCGACTGGTCGTCGATGCATTTTTCGAGCGTCGCCGTTCGGGTAAAATTTTCGTCTTCTTCCGAACCATGATGGAGAATTCGGTTGAGAAAGTCAGCAGCAAAGAGGTAATTAGCTAGCAGACGCCAGACTGAAAAATAAAATTTTCAGCCAGCAAACGTATCGTGCCGTGGCCTGTCCACAGGAATTCGTATGAGGAGCAAAAACAGTGCGTCCTGACGCTAACGTGGCTCAGGCCAAACTCCCAGGGCAGAAGAAAGGGAAGAACGATTTCCCTCTTTTCAAAAGAACAAGTAGTGCCCCCTGGCTGTCGCTAATGGTCAGGGGAAGGCAGGGTTTTAATGTAGTTGTTACATTCTCCTCCTACACCACCGAAGAGACATTATGGCATTCTCTCCGGCAGTTCCCCTAGGAATCAATGGCTGTTTGCGTGACCTTCCTCTTTTCTTGAGAGGTACTACAGGAGACTGGGTCTCTATGCCATTCAGAAAAGGGGTTACAGTTGATGTATGGTAGGCACCTAAAGGTTTGTCACAACTGGGTACTACAAAGGTAGTGGGAGATCTCTGGAATAGCACAATGTATGGCTCGTCTCTCCTAGGCATGAGTTTTGCACTCTCGTTCTGACTCGCTTTACTTAATTGGCGAAGTTTTACCCATACCAGATCATTAACATTATAGTTAGGACTTGATCTACGTGATTTGTCTGCATATGTTTTTTGACGGTCTTGTCTCATCTCAATGTTTTCTTTAATTTGTGACATTTATCCTTCAAAATGCTTTAAATAAGGTGTAAATTCAGGTACAAAATTATCGTTATGGATGACAGACCGTAGATCAGTATTTACTTGGTCCAAAGTTCGTAGTTCTCTGGAGAAGGTTAGGTATGCTGCCGTGTGATCTGTGGACTCACATTTGGCGATATTCAGTGCAAACTTAATAGCTGGTAGCTTTTAAATCCAGAATGTATGGTTCTTACCAACCATCATTGCCAAGCGAGGTTTCAAATCCCTATACTTTTCTTTTGACTGGATTTGCCTGTGGGTGATATACGGGAATGAGACTTTGACTGATATTCAAGACAAACGTAACTGTTGCATTACCGCACTCACAAATTGAGTCCCATTGTCACTTATTAGTCGACGGGGTGGCCGCGGTAGCCGAGTGGTATAGGTATCGGACCGTGGCTTGCCTTGTCACGTGTTCGAGCCCAGTACCACTAAAGACCCACCGTGTAGGGCAGCGATGCACGTTAAATCTGTCGAGAGCTGAAATGTCCTCCCGTTGGTGTGGTGTGGTAGTTAGGAGAGGGGGATGCCAGCTCAGGTGTCGTCCACGTCACTTGACCATGGTTCAAAATTACGTGGTCCGTCGCCAAAAGCCCTCGTGTAGCTGAACAGTGTGACGTTAATATTAAATCAAATCAAATCGAATCAATTAGTCGACGGGGCTCTCCGTATCTTAGGAAGACTTCATTTAGAAGTGTCATGGCACATTCTTTAGCAGTAGCTTGCTTTAATGGGAATAACTACCATTTTGTTGTGTAATCATCCATTATGAATATCCACTTCATACCTTCTGTCGTTTCTGGTAAAGGACCAAAAAAATCAATCGCAATGCTCTCAAATCGTTGAGCTGGAACAGGGGTCTGCAGAAGACCAGCAGGTTTCTGATTTGTGGCTTTGTATCTAATGCACTCTGAACAGCTCTTCACATAATCAGCAATAAATTTTCTCATGCCAGTCCAGTAATACAGGTATTTCGAGGAAATTCTAGAAAAGGTACCATCAGTACCGTAATGTGCAGTGGCGGGAGCATCATGGTACAATTTTACTATCTTCTCTCTCTCATGAGTAGGAACAACTAGTTAAGCTTCTTCAACTTCAGCATGAGGTGAGTACCGGCACAGTACTCCCTGATTCATCACGTACCCTCTCCCAGTCCAATTGGCAAAGTCAACTCCCTTGTTGGGATTTTCAAAGCAATCAATTACCTTTTTTAGCTCAGGATCCTTCAATTGTTCTGTTCTTAGTTCGTTAGCGGTTCTTGGCAGGATATCAATAATTATAGTTTTTAATTCGCAAATATTTCCATCCTTAGACTCTGGTCGGGAAAGCATAGCTGCAATATAAAATTGCATTTCCTGGGAAATAATCAATCTTCAGATTGTAAGATTGTACTTGAAGTGCCCACATCGAGCTAATCTTCCGGTTGGTGATGTTAAACTCATCAGCCACTTTAATGGTTTGTGGTCGGATGCCACTGTAATTTCTGCTCCTTCAATATATTCCCCTAAATTTGTTTAAGGCCCAGTCTACAGCCAAGGCTTCTCGCTCTGTTGTCGAGTAATTTCTTTTAGCAGAACTGTTGAGTCTATTGGCATATTCTATTGGCTGTTCATCGGTGGAGCTTTCTCCTTGTAACAGATCTGCACCTAGGGCGTGACTGCTTGCATCCGTTCGAATGATGGTCACCTTGTCTCAGTATTGGCGGGGTTATTAAACATTGTTTGAGGGTCTGGAAAGCTTGCTGCTCAATTTCACTCTATTTTCAATCAGTACTTTTCTTTGTCAAGTTGCTAACGGGTCTAGCAATATCTGAATATTCGGGATGAATTTCCTATACCATGAGCAGGTCTGTAAAATGACTGTAGCTGCTTTAGATTTCTCGGAGAAGGAACGTTTTGTATCGCTGCAGTTTTATCCTGATCCATATCTATTCCTTTTGAAGTTATCCACAGTCCAAAGTATTTTACACGAGAGCAGACAAACTTACATTTTTCTCTGTTAGCACATAATTAAAAATTTTTTAATCTGTCAAAGAACATTCTTAAGTCTTCAATGTGTTGTTCAAACGTTTCAGACAACACAACGATATCGTCTAGATACACTACTTTCTTGATACTTTCGATGATATTTGAAGCACATAAATCAACACGATTTCCTTTTTGATGATTTTCTTCAAATACATAAAATTGAACGCTTTCACATTAAGTGTCAAGGCGACACGCACTAAAATTTTCGTTGATTCTTTAAATAGAATCGAGCACTTTCACAATGAGTATCGAGGCGACACACTAAAATTTTCATGCACGTGATCAGTTGGTCGAAGAAAAGCAACATTTCCTTTCAAGGAAAACGTTGGTCAACATCTCAGTTTCCGGTCCAGCCCCACGTTGGGCGCCACTATAACAACCCCCCCATGTCGTGTCTTCGTTGTATTGAATAAAGAAGGCTTTGCATTGCAGGAACAAATCTTATTTTAATTTTCTTCCGTTCCAAAAACACAAGGGGTCACTTAATAAAATAACACACATCTATTAAAGTAGTTATAGAACATAATCTTAAAGACTAAAGAAGGGAAACGGGCATTTCCTGACTCCACGTGTACGCGTCTTTCTCCTGGGCGATCCAGGGTAGGAAAGAGGGAAGAACGAGTCCCCCCTTCTGAAAAGAACAAGTAGTGTCACCTGGCTGTCGCTAATGGTCAAGAGAAGGCAGTGTTTAAATGTAGTTGTTACAAAATCATAATGCATGCAAGCTGGGGAACAAAAGGAATTAATTTCATTACATTGTTGACACACTCAGCGGGGATTTATGTTGTTTTCCCCCTCTCTTATTACATTCTTACCTTTTAACCTTGCTAACACGAATTTGTTTTTTTAAAAGTCGCTATTCTGTAGTCACCTTTTTTAACGGGATTGTTTCAATGATCTTGAAGAAAAAAATAATCTCCAACAATACAATAAGCTGTTAGCACCTATTCTGAATATCATTTTGTTTCAGAACTATCAATCAATTAAAAAATATATACAATACGAACTGCGCGTAATAATAGATGAAACAAACCAGTTCTGTGATAATATATACAAAGCGAGCTGGTTATTTGAATACATGTAAGCGTAAATAATATAACTGAACTTTAACTCTGCTATAAATTATGTTTCTCTTTGCTTTATCATCAAAATTATAAGGTACGGTTTAGAAAAAAAAATAGGGTGGAGTTAAAAGTCGAATTTAAAGATTTTAAAATCTTTCGCAATTCAACTGATTGTTGTAGAAAATAAATATAGCGATTAGTGTACAACAAGGAAGCTTGAAAATTATTGTAATGATTTTTTAGACTTCTTGACCATCGATAACTATATTTTGTGTCGCAGAAGATATATCTATATATATCTAATATATATTATAAATGTGAAAGTTTGTGAAAATCTTTGTGGGTCTTTCACGCAAAAACAACTTAATGGATTTTAATGAAACTTTGCAGTAATATAGCTTATACATCAGAATAACACATAGGCTATAATTTATACCATACGCTATAATTTATAAAAATTTGTAAAAAGTGTCCAAAATATAACGCTATTTGTCAAGTAACAAGGAAAAAATTCTGCCATCTGCAAGCAAAAAAGCCCACGTCAGCATATATCTATCTTTTGTTTCTGAAAAACATTTTTTGTTTTGGCTACGCAAGGGAATCGCTTCTAATTAATTCCTGTGATCAGAATAATGGCTATTTTTTTTTATTTCAGAATAAAACTAAGTTTTGAAGGGAGAAGTTGTTATATAAATCTCTCTTTATTTTAATGTTTTTTTTTATGATTTTATTATGCACATTTGGTAGTAAGAAGTTGATCTATTTTCAAAATAACTATTTTATCGCTTCTGGTACTTAAAGTAAATAAACTTTCTCTTTCACACTACATCATTTGGACAAACTTTCATAATTTTTTTGTGGTTAGTAGTTAATTACAACGCTGTAATTTTAAATGAATATGTGTGAGCAGATATTGCATTTTTAAGTATAAAACTAATTATAACTACTGCACTGTATTTTTTGCAGTGAGTGAGTGAGTGAATATTAACGTCGCACTGTTCAGCTACACGAGGGCTTTTGGAGACGGACCATGTAATTCTGAACAATGGTCAAGTGACGGGAACGACACTTGAGCTGGCACCCTCTTCTCCTAACTACCACACCACACCAACTTAGCAGGAATATTCTACCAATACTTAGCTTTAATATTCTTTGAAATCCACTCTTCCAAGATATATGGCAGCACGGGTTCTATGATGAGTATTTTAGCGAGGAAGCCGAATAGTTTTGTAGCAGGTATTGCGTTTTCAGCTGACGGCGTTTTCAGCGGATTGCAAAGATTATTATTTTTGTCCCGAAAAAATAGTTTATGTCAAAATTTAAGTGTCTTATGTTTTTGTATGATAGTGAAGACCTTGGAAAATGATTTGACTACTTATCTTAAGTGAACGGTGTATATAATTAATTTTGCAGTGGAATATCTTTAATTAATTTTTAAGCTCTAACGGATTAAATTTTCCAAAGTGAAGTATTTTGTTTATGTATATCCCTTAATTTTAAATGTAGTGATCCAAAAAAAATATTGTATGAAAAAACTGCAGTAAATCATAATGCGGTTGGATAAAGTATTAAAGTGCATTTCTTCCCTACACGGCGGGTCTTACAAAGCTCTAATAAGGCTCGAGCTACGAAAGTAGCTAGGCATTTGCCAACTTGACTCTATCGTTAACATTTCGCTATGTTTTTCATTGAATCGCCATTATAATTTAAGAAACGGCGTTGCTTGCGAATGTTACAATTTTAAAATAAAATAAATACAACTGAAAGTAATATTAATATATTACACTTTCAGATATAAATTATTTACACTACTTTAAGCATTCATTACGCAAAACTTTTAAGAATGTGTTACTTTTGCTGAGCAGAGATCAGCTTAGGGAGGTATTTTGAAAAATCGACCCTCAAGAGTGTTACGAGGAATTATAAATTTAAAAAATCCTTTTTATCGGCTATTAGATCTACATAGTTAAAATTTAACAAAGGTGTTTTTTTTTCTTTCTTTTTTTGTTTAGCTGAGATATGCAAAAAGCTTTCTTTGTTTAATTTTCAATTCACATAAAATTAACTCATTAAAAACTTCCTTTCCTTCAATCTGTGTTGTTTAATTTTTCAGTTCACCCGTGCGAAGAACGGGTATACCGGCTAGTAATATAATATTATCAATAATTTTCTTTAAAAAGAACCGGGCTTTTTTTAGTTATCAATAACAATCTAATGAAAAGTGTTTCATTGTTATCAAATATTAGTTTTAAAAAGCATTAAAATATATAAATAACATTATTGAGTTTTATCTACATTCTGATATTGTATATAAGCACTATAATATAAATGACGAGTCAAAATGGGATGTAAAATTAGCAAATTATGTAGAATTTTGTTTCAAAATTCAAATGTGTTCGTTCCTCTATGAATTATATAATTTGAAATGAAATTTGATTTATAGAAACTAAAATATTCTTGAAGCTACGTAAATAATAAGATGATGACATTTTTGTTGACCAACTTTCGTGCCAGAGAGAATAAAAAAATATTACAGCCCACAATCCAAGAGGAGCCGACCTATGGTTGAATGCTGAAATAAGATGGATCTAAACCAGGGGGCACTCAACCCTTTTTTCTGCCGGGTCGCATACATACATATGTTAGCTATTTCAAGCGGGCTGCAACACAATTAATGGAGAGGGCGATGCTTTAAGAGGAGTTGGAAACCTCTGTCTCTATATATACTGAAAATGTTAAATTGGCTGGTTTGGATGTACCTTTTGTCAAAATCTGTTATATGTACATGCTTGAAATTTTTCATACAATTAAAGCACACCTTTCTCATTACACTGAAATGAGCTTGTAACTAATTTTGAATTTTTTAATAATTTATGAAATATTTTATCAAACATTGCAAAATTTGACCCATTTTTTACATAAAAAATTTGTAAAAAATAAATTTTCGAGTTTTTTACAAAAAGCTCATTTCAGTATATATTAGCCATCATTATAAATATATCATAAAAAATTTACATACCTATGAACAGTAGTTTCTCAGAAAAGGTACACCGAACATCAAAATTTACATTTTGAGATAAATTGATTTTAATGTATACAGTGAGACTTCTAATTGACTAGGAAATAAAAAAAAATAAAAGGCTCAATTTACAATAAAAGATACATGTTTTGGTTTATATCAGACGTTCAACTTTTAAGCAAAAACGAAGTACTTTGCTTACATTTTTTGCAATTCAAATGGGCGTGGCCGCGTTTCAACAATTAGTTAAGCATAGATTTTAAGCGCTTCTAATTACTCTAGAGGTTGAAGTAAGGTATTTTTAGAAAGGTTAAAATCTGCACGATTTAAAAATGTAAAAATCTCAAATTGTCAAAAAAATATAATTTTAGCTTTGCAACACCTCTTAAAACCACGATAACATAAAAAATTTAAAATGTGAAAGATAATTAAAATACTAAAACTCCTATTTTGCTTTTTTTTAATTATTACCTTTTGTATTTTTTTAATTTCGTCACTAAATTTTTCTAAATTGGAAGCATTTAAGAATAACTCTTCCACGATTTCTGCATCATTTAATGGTTTCATACGATTACCAATAATATAACAAATTTCATACGGTAACTTTGTTACCACTATGACATTATCACTGACAAAACACTTTTTTGCTCTTGTAAAGAGTATTCAAGAAAAATCTATTTATCATTTCTTGAAAGAGATCTTCGAGGAAAAGTGTCAATGAATGTTATTCCTGTTTATTGGTATTTTTTAAATGCAACACTTTTCGTGACAAATCAAATAGTTACTGAACCCCATTCTTGTTTTTCACTACAAAATAGTAAATTTTCCAATACCCTTGAAACAATCTATTTTCTTTAAATATTTTTCGCTTGCAAGGTATGAAGGATTGTTAAAAATTAGTAGTGCTTATAAAATGGTCGCTACTCCACTGTTGTCTATTATCACTAATCGGGGGGGGAAATATCAATTCACATCCATACGACATGGACAGCAAAAAACAAAACTGATATATTTTAACAACGAATTGCCCTCCAAATTTTAAAAAATAAATGAAATTCTGAGAGCAATGGCCATGACCGGGTCACTTAGAAAGGTCTGTGGGCCGTAGGTTGAGTATATCTCTGATCTAAACTATTTATTCAATTTTTGGAAAACAGTAAAGAGAAATTTGGAAGAATGAGGGGGGGATGAGAAATTTAGATCCGATAAGGATATATATAAGCTTCGATAGAGAAATGAAGTAGAAAAATTCAGTATATTAGTTTATATTGAAAATTACAGCTTGTATATCAGAAATTTCTATTATTTGAAGTTATATATGTACACTTATGGACGAAAAAATTAGTGCACCAAGAAATAATTGCGGGATCGTAACGAAACTTGGCATGAAGGTACATGTCGGGGAGCTATGCAAATGATTAGAAATGCAGCTTGATTGCGCTTTGCATATAGCCGGTAGAGGGCGTTTAATGTCGTTCTCCGTGGAATATAAAACAGGTAAGCTTGTTTGAGTGTGCTGAAAAAAAATCGCAAAAAATTTCTTTGATTCTCTGCAATTTACAAACAATGCAAATATGATTAATATGCCTAATTATAATCCGCAAGATAATACTAAAAGACCGAGAAGAATTCTTCTCGATTCATATAATCCACCTTAATTTTTATTATTAGTGCAATTTTTTATTGCACACTCACTGCTAGATTCTTTTTTATTTAATTCTTTTTTATTTAACTTTCTTATTTTGCATTTTTTCTTAAATTTTTTCGTATTCCCTGCATCTGGGCTCGCCCCTTCCCCTTACACTGAAATTTCTTTTTGAGAGATTTGAGCAGCCAATGAGAGACTCAATCATCACCAGCCATGATCCAATACGAGAGCACCCACTCAGCTCTCTGCCACGAAAACAGATTTCCGTTAGACCCAGGAAATATCCTCAACGATTGGCTCGACCAATCAGCTCCTTGCTACACGCTAGCATGACAATCAAACAGTTCGTTCAACATCTACTAACCGGATATGGGATGGAGGCTCGCTTCGCGAGCCATATGCCCAGTAATTGCACCGAAGGCACTGAGTGTGCTGAATCCTTTACAAAGGAAGAGCTGAGGTAGGTAACACCATTACGCCGTTTCCGAAGACAATATGAGCAGCTATCGCAGTTTGAGAGGGGGAGAAACATAAGCATGATGGAAGTTGAGTGGTCAGCCAGGCGAGTAACTCTTCAATTAAGCCTCTCTGATTGTGTTGTGACCAGTGGATCCGAGAAATGTCATTTACACGAAGACCAGGCTCAGGACTCCCTCGACAGACCAGTCGTCGAGAAGATCGCCACATAGGAAGAAATGCACGCGTACAGCCAACTACTTCATCGGCCGCCACCCAGGCACATGTAGCACCTTCATTAGGGGCCCCTATGTCTTCTTCAACCATACGAAGGTGCCTAGCTGAAGGACATTTGTGATCGTGGCGCCCATTACGTGCGCTGTCTTTGACACCCACCCATCGACACCTCCGTTTGAAGTGGTGCCACGCATGAAGAAACTGGACTGCAGTGGAATGGAGCCAGGTTGTCTTTAGCGAGAGAAACCAGATTCAATCTCAGCAGTGATGACAATCGTGTTTGTGTTTGCAGAACCCGTGGTGAACGCCACAATCCTGCATTTGCTTTACAGCGACACACCACTCCCACAGCTGCTATAATGGTATGGGGTGCCATTGCCTACAATACCTGGGCACCTCTAGTATTAATACGTGGCACCATGACAGCCCAGCGGTATGTCCATAACATCCTGCAACCACACGTGTTACCACTCATGCAACGGCTCCCAGGAGCCATTTTTCAACAAGACAATGCTCAGCCTCACACGGCAAAGGTATCACAAGACTGTCTCTGGACTGTTACTGCCCTTTTTTGGCCTGCCCGCTCCCCAGATTTATCTCCAATCGAGCATATCTGGGATCATTTGGAACGGCGAGTTGGGCATCCCCCAATTTTGAACGATATAGAGTGATGCGACGCTGATGATAGCTTATTTAGTTTGTATGATGAAAACCCAGTTTCTTAATTTAACATCGCATCATGACTTAAGTTAAAATTAAACACTAATATTCTATAGACAAATTACTGTACTCTAAATTAAAAGTCCGATCGTATAGTGGTAACAATTAATTTTATTGAATAACAATTTTTAAGTAACTGTAAATATGCTGCATAACAAGATTAAAATTTAACTTAGCTTTGAGAGAGATAGGAGGTGGGATGGAGTGGGGACATGGTTGCCGCCCGGAGTCCCGTGGAGTTTAGATTCAAGGTCTGGGATCTGTTCAGTCTGTCTCTGTCTCTGTCCGTGTTTCCCCAAATCGGGGTGCATCCCGTTTTTATTCTACGACGCTTTACTCGAAAATCCTAGAGCGGACTATTTGCCTTGTCCACTTAATTGCCTCTGATTGGTCCAGAACCAGCGCAGAGTTACCGCACAAAGTTCATTGCCTTATTGAAGCGCGGGAAAATCCTATGACGCACCCCAATATTTATGAGTGCAATGATCCTCCCAGGCGTGGGAATGTTAGGCACCCTTTGCTGAGGAATTCACCCCTCGGTGATGGGGAAAGAAAACGAATTCCACCAAACTGAGTTCGCAATTTTGAAGTTCTGTTGAATATTCCTGATTAATCCGCGGCTCCCATCAAGAGGCAAGGTTACAGCAAATATGGAATGAAATGCCTCAAGACATCGTACAGAACTTGTATGCATCAATGCCCGATCGTATCGCATCTTGCATTCTCGCTAGAGGGGGTTCAACAGGGTATTAAATCCTCCGTTCTTTTTCCTTTTTCCCTGAAATAAAGGATCCTATTTCTTTGATTTTCTAATCATTTACTTATACCAAAGTAGTCATTACGTATGTAAAATTTCGTTTCATTTTTTCGACTCCTTCTTGGTGTGCTGATTTTTTTGTCCATGAGTGTATTTCATTGCATACATAAGAAATCTTATTCTTTTGTGTACTTTTCATCACGCGTGTAGCTTCAAACAAGAGAGTGCATATATATATATATATATATATATATATATATATATATATATATATATATATATATATATATATGCAAATACAGGGCCACCGTGAGGGCATTAGGCGCCCTTGTTCAAACTTAAATTTGGCACCCCTTAATGGGGTTCTGTTGCACTCTTTTAAAGTTCTGCAAATTATATGTGACATACTTTTTATAGTATTCAAAATTTGACTTTCCAATTGAAAAGCTCTAAAATTATAATATTAAAACACGTTTATCTTATTGTTCGTATTGGCAATCAAATTTTGTTTTACATAAACGAAAACAACCCACAGAAATGAAAACAAAAGTAAAATAACATTAAAATATGAAACTAGTGTAAAATCTCATTTTATTACTTAGAAAACATAAAACATGCAAAATTTTTAGCACATAATTAACAACTTTTATTTAAGTAACATTAAATTAAAAAACTATAAGTACTATAAATTTTGACGCTCCCTGGCCCAGGCGCCCTTGTACGGTGAACAATTTGGCCACCACCACGCTTCGGCCCTGTATATATATAAAGGCGGTCTATAAGCTAACACTAGAGCTGGAGGACACGGACTCGTAATTTTTAACCACGACTAAGTGACGAGATCGACACTGAGCTGGCACCCCCTCTCCGAACTTTGACGTCACGCCAACTGGAGGGCTTTGAGCCTCAAAAGATTTACACGGCGTGTCTTCAGTGGCACTGGGTTCGAACTCAAGACATTGCGGCCATGACTACTAGGCTACCTAAGCCTCATAATTTTAAGTAAATGAAGAGTATTAGTGGTTTTAAAACACGAGTCACACACATAAATATTTCGATATTCGTGCCCATTCTGATGAAAGTTACTATGCAATAATATTTTTAACCCTTTATCTACCGCATTATGATTTATTGCAAATTTTTCCATGCAATTTTTTTTTTAGTTACTGCATTGAAAACTAAGGGATATGCATAAAAAAATACTCAACTTTGGAAAATTTAATTCGTTAAAGATAATTAAGGAAATTGGTACATTAACGCGTGCCGTCAGCACACAACGGTCTAAAATATTCTTATAATGCAAAAAGACCAAATGACTTTTTATAACGAAGTTTTAATTCTTAAAAATGATAAATAAACAAAGGCAACCTACATTTTGTGGCATAAAAAAAATTTATTTTTGAAAATTATAAAATTTTTAAAAGTTACTTACTTTTTTTACAATTATAATAGGTTTTACACATAAACTTAAATTTGATAAAACTAAAAATAAAACAGTTTTTCTTTTCATTAATACATAAAAATACATTGCATGTTACGCATTTTGAGTGGGATTTCCAATGAATGTTTCTTAATGCTCAAAATTCACAACAACCCCGATTCGAAACAAAAGTTCGCCAATTGCATCCACGATTTTCTAAGCGAATATCGTCACAGACAAGTTCCCTTTTCTCCTTTTGTTTACACAAAAACCTTGGTCATTTTTATTAGATTTAGGTCTCCCTTTTCGTTTCGGTTGTGCTTTTGATTTTGTGAATAGTCCTTTGGTAACACAATGACTGGAATAAATAAATTGTCATTTAGATGAATGTTTGATAATATTTTATGTTATCGATTATATACGTGTCATAGTTTGTTGAAAGCCATTCACTAACGTATCTACATCCGAAGACCAGTAAAGATGTTTTCTAGGCTATTTGTGACAGTTGAATAAAAACTGTAAGCCAATAAATCCATATATATCATTAACAGTTACTGGCCTAACTGTATTCTGCTTTTGAGTGATATAAAGTTTCGTGTGAAAAACAGTATTTTCAATATATCTTCATCAATAAATTGTATACAGAAATCTGTTGGTGTAACTGAATGCAGATTTAACAAAACCTGATTTTATGGGAAAAAAATTAGAACTTCGGTTTGGACATCTCTTTTTTCCATCGCCTAATCACTTTTGACTTATTGCATCCTGAAGTAGGAAATGCTGTATTTTCTGAATAAAAACTGCTGCACCCTGGGTCTTGTTCAATTTCTTCATCGTCTTCTTCGGAATCTGACGTAAATTCCAGCAGATAATTTGCTGGAATTTCTTCATCTGAAGAATCACCTGTTTGTGAATCACTGCTTTTAGATGGTAGGCTCTCTAATAACTCCAAATCCTGTTGAAAACTGAGCTTTTATTTTTCTAGACAGTCTAAGAAAGGGGTAAAAAAACTAGCACCTTGAAAACATTCTATTATTGTTAAATGCTAGCTACACACACAGGATTTAAAATGTTAATTTTTTATATAAAGAATAGATATTTCATTTAATAGTGTGAAAAAAAAACAAGCTCAGAATCAAGGTTCAAAAATTTTTTAAAACTTTGAAATAAAACATTAATAAAGCAAAATAAATAGTAATGAGGCTACAACGCAATAAAAAACAACAATAAGCCTCACGGACGAAAAAAAACTTTCTTGCTCCAACACCCAGTGAGCTGTCGGTACTTATAAGTGTATTCACAAAGTTATTCTCTCTCAACTGTAAAATTAATTATATACACTTAAAATAAATAGTCAAATCGATTACTAAGTTCTTCCTTAACATATAAAAAAATAAGACGCCTTTTGACATTAAGCCCTTTTTCAGAACAAAAATAACAACCTCCGCAATTCTATCAAGATGTCTGCTGAAAATGTAATTTTGGTATTAAAACTATCCGCCTTCCTTGCTAAAATACTTATTATATAACCCGTGCTGCCGTCTATTCTGGAATAAGGGAATTGAAAGAGTATTCCTGCTATAAGTATCATCAGAATATTCTAAAAATGGTCATTTTATGCACTTTTAAAGTGTGTGGTACTTATAAATACCGTCGGTAGGTAAAGGGTTAAATACATACAACGAATCCTAAATTAATCAATATTTCAGTGTCAGAATCAGACTCATGAATAATATTAGATATGTTAGTGAAAATTTATTGCTTTTCTATGTCTAAAATATTTCAAATTACATTACAGAAAAAGGCATCGTAACGTTTCTTTGTTTAAAGTAAATTAATAGTCATCGGCTAGAAATTTAATTTTATGTATTTTAAACTGGAAGAGAACATTTACCTTCGAACTCGAGTTTATTCCAAATATCCAACCAAAAAAGTAAATTAACTCCATTAAAATTTTTATGAATTCATATCAAACATTTTTCTGTGAAATTAATAGCTATGCACATTTTTCCCGACTGAAAAAACGTTTTTGTAATCATGTCCCTCTTTCATCCAGATTTCTAAAAGAAACGAGTTCTCAAACCAGAATGGTCTTCAGATCTTTTTTGTAACTACGCGATGTATTTCAGACAAACCCATAAATTTTAAAACCTAGTTTTACAACTCGGGTTTTATTTTGCTCATTTATAGTATAGATACATTTGTGTGACTCATTTAATCATATGCTTGTGTAGAATTTATAAAATCCATTCTGGAATGCAAAATTTATGATTAAATAAATTTCTCTTAAAGAACTTGTAACTGGAAAACAAGTACTCTAAACAAGTTTTTCAGATGATGCCTATAGTTTGAAAAATACTTAGTTTTTTTTATATCAAATTTCTTTCTTACTCTGAACGCATGTTATAAGTTATTATACGCAAATCGTTTTAAATTCAAACTGGGAGAAACAATAAAACGGCCCTTAAATATTTATAAAATTTTTATAACACGTACATTTGCTTCGTGAGAAATTATCTTATTAATCCATTAAATCGTTTTCGTTGAACGATAAGCAATTTTTCTCTCTCTCTCTCTCTCTCTCTCTCTCTCACATTTTTCAAAATCATTTATTGGTTTTCACATATTTATTTGGATAAGGCTTTTGCTTTATTAGAATCATTATTTGAAACTTTGGACTTGTCTCGATTTTCGCCTTTTAAATTTTTTTTTTATGGCGTTCACAATAAATATATAAAATTTAATGATTATGAATGTACTTAATATATACAGTGCTGGTCATTTAAATTGTGACATCATTATGGAAAGCAAATTCATAAAAGGTATTTCTTGTACGTAAATCAGTGTTTCTCAAACTCTGAGGTGCGCTTCAACTTTTAAATATACGAGCAGAAGTTACGTTTCTTTTAGTGAGCTTTTCATTAACATCGCACTTAGAACCAACATTAGGACTATTAGTGACTAACCTTATAATTTTGAACCATGGGCAAATGAAGAAGACGATACCTGAGCTATCACCCTCCCCCATCCAAACTTTTACACCACGCCAACTGTAAGACTTTGAGGGTCGACATATTTAACATGTGCATCAACTTCTTTACATGGCAGACATTCAGTAGCATCAGGTTTCGACCTTTCCAATATATGTTTCTCAAAATGTAAATTAAATTTTCAAAATCAGTAAAAATAATTGACAGTATGATAAAAAAATATAATTAAAAATGTGTTTAATGCCCTATTCACTCGTCACTACTGTTTTCAAGGTCAATAGGGCATTTGTTTCCTTTTTAAACAAGCAATTAATTAATGCTTTCAGATTAATTAACGCCTTCTGTCTATAAAGTCATTAATCTAAGCATTTTTTTTAATCATGAAAATTGTCGAACCTCTTTAAAATGTTATTAATTGTGAGATTTCTTAAGAAAAATTTTCCGAATGAAATATTTTGAATAAAAATAGCGCCTGTTGCATTAAAGTCGAAAAAGCATAGCACATGATTTGGAGAAATCATTGTCACATGAGACTGTTTGGGGCGTTGACATTTTCCCATTGCAACATTTCAGTGATTGATTGCTGTAGTAATCAATCACCAGAGCTTGATAACAAGTCTTACTTTAAGATTTGAATAACCTTGAAGCTGAAAATGAGGTTTTCCTGTGCTATTTCCAGATTATTAAGACGCTAAAGAATGAATTGATTTACATATTTTTTTATTTCCTGTTCCCCAAACTTTCTTTTTATTTTGTGATTAGGAACTTAAATACGCTTGCAATAGGGAAAATACACACAAAATAAATTCCTTTTTCATTCCAAATTACTTAAAACATCAAAAATAAAATAAAAAAATAGTTATTTTCCAAAATTACTTGATAAAGATCACTAAAAAGTTAAATGTTAAATAATTTATTGGCTAAATAATTTTTGATTGACAATTAAAATTCAGCGGATGTCAGATAACAGATTTCCATATTGTTTATTTTTTGCACGTTTTTTAAAATTATTAGGTTATATCAATTACTTACTAGGGTTAGATATCAACAAATATACTGTGACTATTGATTATTAGTTTTTAGGAAATTTGTACGATTATATATGTAAGCAATAATCACACACTTAAATATTTCACAAATTTGATATTCCCTTTTGTTAAATAATTTTCTTATATTTCATAGTCCCAGTTAAAAACCATTTTGATGAATTGTGTGATCACAAAAAAAGTTTTAAAATATGCATTTTCAATAAATGATAATGAGAAAAAAAGTGTAATTCCGAAGAATTATTTGTTGCCTGTTAGTACTTTTCCTCTATTTTAATAAATACCGGTATAGTTGACAGACAGAATCGTCACTCGAATGACACACGGAAGCAAACTTCAATTCGTTAACCATATATATATATACATATATAACGTGTAACCCGCTGCTTGGCTATGTGTTTCATGATGTATGATTACATATACTGTTTATAAATTATTGATACCTAAATCTTAGAATTAAGCATTCTATTGTATTGAAAAATATTTTTATAATATTCCCCTCTTGATTAAAAAAGGGCAGGGATTGAATTTTGGGAAGAGAAGTATAATTAACTTTTGCGCCCCCGTACCGCTTGAACCTCATTTGCAAGTCTAATATCTCAAAAACAGCCATTTTTGTCACTTACGCCTTTGTAACTCTACCCCCCAAGAGCTAAGTTCGGCAAAATGAGTTCTTATCGGATCTCTGCTCAACAAAAGAAACTTGCCTGCCAAAAAAATTTAAGTCAGTAGGTCTAATTTTTCCGGAAATCTGTGATGAGTCAGGAAGCGTGAGTCGCTTTTCTTAATATTTATATAGATGTTTTAAATACATGTAATGAGAATACAATCAGTTTTTGTTAGTTGTGTAGTTGTGAGAATACGATTATAACTTGTGCTTTCTTAAACTTTTAAAGGACTTCTGAAACTTAAGTGTGTACGTTATACCACATGTATAAAAATGATTACCTTAAAAACAAAGATGAGCATATAAAAATTAGATTTCTAAACATGCATTTAGCATCATTTATAATTTTTTTCTCCTTATACCATCTACATAGTCGTTTTAAATTTGTTTTGAATAGTTTTTGATACACACATCTAAAGGCTGAACTAATGGCGTTCATCCGCTAGGAATAGCTGCCATGTCTGCATTGCACTTAGTGAAAGATTTCTTTGTATTTTCCATTAAATGGAATCAAAGCCTGACTCAAACGAAACAACATTCTGGATTCTTTAAAGCAGTGGTCTCCAACCCCCGGGCCGTGGATCAAATACTACCGGTCCGCACCCGAAACATTGAATTATTTCCCTTTTATTTACTGTGGTATATTTTTCTTGGGTTTGGGCTACTTTTTATGAAAATCACTTTATATTCCTTGTTAATTCACTTTATATTCATTTTTTGGTGTAGCTATATTTTATTCTGAAGTCACGATTAAATACAATTAAATTAAAATTACTAAATCAAAACAGTCTAAAATATAAACAATAAACGTCCTCTCCCTCAGCGGGCCGCGGTAGAATGAACAAACGTTGTCCGGTCCGCGGCAATAAAAAGATCGGTGAACAAACACTGCTTGAATAAGCACCTGGACGCTTTCGCCAAACATTTCTAGTCCATAATTTTATATCGTTTTCGTCTCAACCTTTCTCGTGTACATCAATGAAAACAAGTTTCGGAGAATTAAATTTCTGTATCGGTTTTCTTTTTAAAACAAACATTTTTTTTAAAAGAATTAAGTAAATTCCTACTTTAATCAACAGAGAAAAATTTATTTTAGTTAATTAAATTTAATTAATGAATTAATATTTGGAAAAAAAACATATTAACATCAAGTGTCGTCCATTACAAGTATTAAAAAATGTATTTGAACTTAAGTGGATGAATAAAAAAATGAGAATTTGAATCCAAGAAAAAATTCGTTAGAAAAACCTACTGGCACCATCTGTTGTAGCTAGTTTTAACTTAGTCAGAAATAACGCAGAATAAATTTAAAATTAAAAAATAAAAATAATTAATATGAATCAAATATTTGAAAAACCGTATTAGCATCAAGTGTCATCGTTTACAAGTTTAAAAAATGTGTATTTGAACTTGAGTGGATGAATAAAAAGTATTTTACTAACGATTGAAAATATGAACGATGTATATATATACACAAGAACGTCGTTTATCCGAAGCGTCAAATATCCGAACCAGTTTTTTTTTTGTCAACTACATGTACTGTATATGAATACGTTTTCGAACAGTGAAATACTGAGCAGTTGTTTCGCGAGAGACCAAAAGTGACGGGAAAACCCAAGATCAGGGATATTTGGGGAATTTCAGCTGTGTGATTTGGTAAACATCTGCGCGGAATATTAGGTCAGTTTGTTTCCAAGTGAAGCGTGTATACGTGCTCTTTTGTTGAGTTGTGAACTGCTATGGTTTCGAATTCAAAACGAAATCGCAACGCCTCGAACATAGAAACAAAACTTGAAATATTAAACCGTCTCGTGAAGGAAGAAATCGGAGCGTCTGTAGCACAGTTTTATAATGTTGGAAAGTCAACAATTTCTGACATAAAAAAGCCGAGAAACCATTTTAAATTTTGCGTCAAAATTTGATTCAGAAGATGGCTCGAAGAAAAAGACCACGAGGGAAGCAAACGATGTTGTTCTTGATCGTACACTCTACTTGTGGTTTTCATAAAGAAGCAAAGGGATGTTCCGGAAATTGGTTATCGAGAACTCTGTTGTGCGAAAAAGCTCTGGAACTTAATGTGAAATTAGGCGGTTCTCTCGGCTGATTTCAAAGGTCAAAACGAAGGTGTACAATGGTAAAGCGAAAAATAAGTGGTTATTTTCCACAATAAAGGTAAAATTGAGACATTTTGCATCTATTTTGCTTTTTCTTCAAGCACGTTTCGTGCATGTGATGATTTTCAATATTTGTATAGTGTCCGGTTTCAAATATTGCATGAATCACATTCAGTTTTCGGTTATCCGAACATTCGCGTATCCGAACGGTGTCCGCTGCCAATTGATTCGGATAAACGACGTTCTGTTGTATATAAAAATGAGCATATTTTGTTTTTCTGAACGATCACTGTTTTTCAGTTCGGTAAAATATATATATATACACTTGCCTCCGAAAATCTGCGTACAGGCGATCATCTTTCATATTCATGCAAAGATCACTCATTAAATGAAGTCTTTCTGACTCAATACTATTTTTTATTGATTCCTCTAACGTCGTAAGTTCGAATAGTATAAGAAACAATCACCTGAATATTACATAAAATAATACAAATATTAATATCTTGAGAACGACACAAATCGCGTGCGTCAAAAGTCTGCGTACACTGGAAAAAACATTTACAATAATGGATTTTAACTAAAAGTTAAAACTTTTTAAGCTATTCCGTTCTTTCTATAATTCCCTCAACATATTTGGCAAAAATTTAACTAGCTTAGTTGTTTCATCTGGGGATATTTTTTTCCATTCTTGTGCTATGACAGATTTGAGCATTTCCTTGGATGTAATTACGTTTTCCCTGATTATTAACTCGAGTAAATTCCACAAATGCTGTATTGTGCTTAGGTCTGAGGACTAGGTTGACTTTCGGAATTGGTTTGGGACATGCCAGAACAGCCATGGGTTCACAATGACTTCACAGTGTGAGTCATTTGCTTGGTACCTTTTTTGCCGCTAAAAATAAAAATCATTAGTCACCGCAAATTTCTTTGCATATGCCCTGATATTTTACTTCAATAAGACAAACCCCCCAATTTTGTGCATTGTAGATTCAATAAATTCTAGATTACCAGCCAAAAGGCTTCCAATGCACCACCCCCAAACATTACGCCATATCATCCCCGTTTGATAGTCGAAAAAGGATTCTCTTTCTTAAGATCTGTCCAGGAATTTTTACAGGCATATTTTTGTGCTTTTTGATGCTAAATTACAAAAATTACTTTTAATTGATTATATTACATTTTTTTAGAAATATGTGCCCTATTTAGGTGTTTTTTGACAAAGGTTATAGCTCTTAGCTCTGTTCATTTAAAAGATTAATGACTTCTTGAGTGCAACTCGGGCATGAGTCATCCTTTTTCAGTTTTCTTCGAATTGTAATTTAAGTCACACTTTTTTGAAATATTTCAGCAACACTTTTAGCTATTTCTGAAGCTTATAGTCTTGGATTTATTTTTATAGAGCGTATTAGAAAGCAAGACTCTCGAGGTGACACTGCAAGCGGGCGGCCGGATCTTGGTTTCTACGTTAAAATTTTGATTGATTTGTAGTTTATGAAGGTCTCCTATTAACAATTTCAATAATTTCTAATAAAAATAAAATAATAAAAATTTCCCCCTTTTTGAAGATCTGTGATGATTTTTCTTTCAATAATATATCGATCTCTATTCTGTTGCCTGTCATGGAACCACAAAAGCTTTCAAATCTCAAATCCTAAATAAATCGTAAAAGAAGCTTATAATAACTTAAAAAACCTGATTTAGTGTAATTATTTTACAATAAAAAGTCTTTAAAAGCTCTATTTTGTAAGTGTACGCAGGCTTTTAGCGCGAATGTTTGGTGATTATTTAGTTGTCATTCTTGTCTTTTCTCGTTAAAATGAATTTGGTTGCTGTTGCTTGAATAAGGAAATTTTGAAGAATTGCTGACAAGTATTTTGATTTTCTAAAGCGATATTTTAATAGTAATTATAGCATAAACACGTAAGATGATTGCCTGTACGCAAACTTTCGGAGGCAAGAGTATGTATGAAAAATTCAAAATAGTATTTTGAATATGTCCTCTGATTCTTAAGAAATAAAGCACTTATAAAGTTTTATACTAAGATTTCACACACAGCGGCTAGACGTGAGCAGCCCACCAAACGCGCCGTGTCTGAAACCTATGTTCCCTGGGACCGAGTCATAAAGATTTGAACTTAATCGAAATCTGAAAAAATCTGCTGCTTTTCCTATTACGTCGTTAAACTTTCTACGTGTGGAAAGATAATGCATGAACACTGAGTATACTCCAGCATCAGCGGCACGTACTTCGTGTGGTCTCGTCTCAGGTGGAATTTACAAACTAATCAGCTATTTTTTGTAAATCCTAATCACTTAAAAGGTTCCATTCTTTATTTTTGTATATTTTAATGAAACTTCTCATTTTTCATTCTTGAATTCAAAAATCTTTTTATTTGTCTTAGCCTCTGCAAAATTTCCAAATAACTCTGCAAAAATTAAAAATTTCTCTGAAATAAAATTTATAGTAAGCATACCTATGGATATTTATTATTGACTATTTCTGCTACGAAGGTCACAAAAGGAGTCAAATTCTGTTCGAGTATTTGATATTTATCGTTAAAACACAAGATTAATGCATCCGTGCTTAATCTTTAGAAAAATAATCATTAATTATGCATAGTTAAGCAACGGTGATCATCTCACGATGATCATCAAATTCTGTAGACCATTAATAATTAATTATAAATGGCTCCAGCTGTTTGAAAGCCTTATACAGAATTTAATTTGCAGCATTTATCAGTGTTTTTGCTTAAATGGTAATTGCCTGTTTATGAATTTCCTTTTGGTATCTTTCGTCGCGACCTTCGAAAACAGGCGCCATCGATTTCCCAAAACTTCGATTCGCTTATTATCTTTTTTCTTTCTGTTACTGCTTCCAACTAGTCTGAATGCTTATCAGTCATATTTTTGTCACTTTTACTACGACTTTTTATACGAAAAGGAAAATTCTGATTTCTATTAAATTGCTATTTACTTCGTTATATGTGCGTGTGAATGCCAAGCAATTTCTTTTAACTTTAAATAAATATTAAATTTCAACGAATACTGAAAGGATAAACACGTATTAGAGTATATTTCAGAATATAATCCGATAAATTTTAGGACTTTTAAAATGAAAGCAAAAAGGTTGTAAAGGTCTGCCCGACTTTCTACTGCAGTTTAAAATTTCTTTTATAATTAATTTTTAAATATCAAATTATTATTTGTCTCTTATGTAAAACGTGATTATATATAGCGATAACTGTAAAATTTTCCGTTCTGAAACAAAAAATAATATACCTGTATAATGCCCTAGCTTTGTCAATTGATATGACTCTTGAATTAATTTTTAACTGGTTTATAGGATCTCGATCACACAATAAAAAATTATATACACTTAACTCAGTGGCACGACAGCCCATGAGGGCCAAGACCTACTGTGCCCAACTCAGTAAACTCGACCATGAGCCCTGAGTAAATGTTCTGGTCAGGTGGTCAGTCTGACTCGAAACTGTTAAGTTCCCATGTAAGCTTGGTACTCATTTTATCGACCCACTGAAGGGATGCAAGGCTAAGTCAACCTTGCCCAGCCCGGGGATTGAACCTCGGATCTGTGGTGTGGAAGCGCGATGCACCAACCACTCAGCCACTGGGCTTCAATTATACACGCACGGAAACCAAATATCCACACTAAGCTCCCTGGTGGAGCTGAACAACTTCCCTCGTTGAGAGGTAACCACCGACTAAATCTGGCATGGCACTCGCGCAGGCGCAGTACCTCGGATCAGTCCACGTTGCCATTGTAAGTCCACGTCATATTGTCAGTCCTCGCCATCAGTCCACGCTGTGGCATACTACAATTGTGGCATGCCACAGAAAAAATATAAAATTTTCTTCTGTACACCATTTTATATTAATAATATTAAATTGTATAGTCTTGAAGTCCAATCAATTACTTGTTCATTGATCGCAAAATCATAATTATGAGCATGTTGGATCCAAATGCATTTGAATAAGATATACGCTACGGATATAGATGAAAGTGTAAATTAGATTTAAGTGAATCGGATCTTTTTCATAACAGGGTATTTAACAAAATGCGTTTTAAGATATAATTTTAATTAAATAAAATTGTGTGTTAATTCTATAAGGTAACACTTCCGTTATTTTTTTCAATAATATATTGTAAAATTTATTTCGTAGAATTCCAGATAATTTCTTTGTTTTCAAAAAAGTAATACTTCTAGTAATTCACGAAAACATTTTTCCCCTTTCAGATGGATCACGGTAGTTTATTTAAATAAAATATTTAGATATTTTTTATTAATGTAGATATATATAAAAATTTACTATCTAATAAATAATCTCCAAGGACAATATTTTCTTATCACAATAAAATGTTGCCTTTCCTTTTTACGAATAACTCATTTACTCCAAAAACGGAAAATGCCATTATTTTCGAACAATGCTGAAAGCAAATAAAATTAAATGTAAACTATTTTTTATAAAATAATCAAAGTACACCTAAATTATAAATTATGAACTAGAAATTTATTGAAAAGAACAACACTAAATAAGGAAAATCAAAAGGTGATTTAAATAGTGAATTTATAATCTCAGGTGACGTTTCTTCAAGTTCTGGAAAACATGAATTATAAAGGGTGTTTTTTTAAAGGTATAGAACTTTAAATTGCAATAAAACAACGATGTATTATTCGATTGACATGAATTTTTTTTATTCGAAAGATAATATTGTGGCATTACTTTATAAATATGATTTCTGGCATAGGACTGCCACGGCTGGCTCGGATGTAGTCCAATCTGGACGTCCAATTTTCGATGACTTTTTCCAACATTTGTGGCCGTATATCGGCAATAACACGGCGAATGTTGTCTTCCAAATGGTCGAGCGTTTGTGGCTTATCCGCATAGACCAATGAATTTACATAGCCCCACAGAAAATAGTCTAGCGGTGTTAAATCACAAGATCTTGGAGGCCAATTCACAGGTCCAAAACGTGTCTTTCAATAAATCGATTGTGGCACGAGCTGTGTGACATGTTGCGCCGTCTTGTTGGAACCACAGTTCCTGGACATCATGAGTGTTCAATTCAGGAATGAAAAAGTTAGTAATCATGGCTCTATACCGATCACCATTGACTGTAACGTTGTGGCCTTCATCGTTTTTGAAGAAGGATTCCACCAGCCCATAAAGCGCACCAAACAGTCAGTTTTTCTGGATGTAACGGTGTTTCGACATACACTTGTGGATTAGCTTCACTCCAAATGCGGCAGTTTTGTTTGTTGACGTAGCCATTCAACCAGAAGTGCGCTTCATCGCTAAACAAAATTCGCTTATGAAAATCAGGAACAACGGCAATCTCGTTTTGGGCCCATTCGACGAATCTACGCCTTGCTTGATCTTATTTAAAATGTAATGCCACAAGATTATCTTTCGAATAAAAAAAATTCATGTCAATCGAATAATACATCGTTGTTTTATTGCAATTTAAAGTTCTATACCTCTAAAAAAACACCCTTTATATTAAATAGCAATCACATTTTCATTTTTAATATATATTCTACTCTGCTAAAAATAAATAAAGGAAAACAGTAGTTTTAACGTAATCAAATTTCAGTGGGTAAAATTTTTTACAAGTTATAAAGAATAAACAAGAAAGTTGCGTATCTTAGGAATTCTTTTATGGTTGGTTTTACATCAGAAAACAAAAGCATGCAAAAAAGAGTTGTTTAAGTGTTCTTTTTCGCACACAGAACAATTGTTTTTTTATATTAAAACAAACTTTGCTCATAAATAATTTGTTACAGCTTACTTTTTTTAAACAATGTTTTTTTTGTGTGTGTGTATGCAATGATACCTTAGAGCGATGAAACCTCAGTTTGTTTGAAAAACTGTTTTAATAAAATAAATGTTTCATGAATCCTTTGAATAGAGTGTAACTAAAGAATTTGTATTATTTTTATGGTTGAAGAAATTCATAACGTTTATGAGCTATTTGCAAATTAAGACAGGAACTGAAATGTTTTTACTTATTTCCTGTTATCAAACTGTTCCATAAAGATATTTTTTAAAAATTGTGCTGTTTCAAATATTGATCAAAGCCTTTTATTTGCTCTCATAATGTTATTTAAAAAAAAAGTGGAAAGTTAGATACTTAATTTAATTGATTTCTTACAAACAATGGGATAGAATATTAAACATGAACTAAAATAAACAGTAAGTAAAAAGGAAAATTCTCTTGTTTGTGAACACACCAGTAAAGTTGGTCTAAAGTGGAAATCACATATCCTTTAGTTGTTTTTTGAGTATTTTGGTTATTTATACTTTAATTAAGCCCTATCTCACTTTATATACATTAGGCTCTCTCTATTATTCAATTTAGAGAAGCGACACTTAAGAATATAATTTGTATTTACATAATACCGTCGACCTATTTTGCCAATTGTAAAAATATCGCCGAATTCTGCCATCGTTATTATTGCTTACTAACATACACGTAAACCAGTGCTTCTCAAACTTTCAATACTTGCGACCCAATATTCAGTCTTCATTTTCATCGTACCCCTCTTAATACAATAACATTGTATTGAATTCAATAATACAATACTTTGACATTAAAGCTTCAGTCCGACTTTAACCTCTTGTGTGCCACCGACGTATATAAATGTCTCGCTCAGCCAAAGCATTAATCTTCTGGACGTATATATGCGTCTTTCCGAAGTACGATCTTTTTTGTGCACTGCTATCCATAAAATTATTCCTAAGGCTTTGGAATACAATTAAAGGACCTTGACAGTCTTTGAAAAAGATTTACTTGTTTCAGAGGATTTTGCTTATTTATTCCTTTTCTCCTCCCCCTCCCCCGAAATAAACATCAAAATACGCGCGTCTACGTGGAAAACCGTGGCATTGGGGACTAAACCACGTAACTTTTAATCGACAGTTGAGGAATTCATTATAAACCGTGCAAATCATCAAGATAAGTGTTAATATAAGCCCATGGGGTCACTGGTAATTATCAAACTTTTTCTTAACTTAGTATTGCTAAATTAATAATAAAATACATTGTACAGTACAGATAACTTTTATAAGTGTATTATATCAGTGTAAATGTATATTTCCTATTTTATTATGTCAGAAAGTATTTTGCTTGCTTACATTCAGTAAATTAATAATGTTTTTAATAATCTTTAGTTTTCAACTTTTCAATATGCTCGCGCCCCCCTTGTAGAGTTATCAAGCCCCTCAAGGGGGGCGCGCCCTACAGTTTGAGAAACGCTGACGTAAGCGGTTTCCACTATTGGATGCATATCGCGGGTTTTGGTGACATCTTTTAATATGATAAAATTGGTCAACGGCATGAAACGTAAGTACCGTATAATTTTATTAATAAAAAAAAGGAAAGAGTTGTTTAAATACACTTTATTTAGCATCAAAAGTGCTTCGTAATATGGTCATTGGAAATACAATATATATGATGAGACAAACTTTTTTCAACTCGTTGCCAACTAATGGCTGCACGAACCAAGAGAGTTAATTAACAAAAATGTTATAGAATTATGGAACATTATATTTTGAAAAGTAATTAATAAGCAAACAGAAACGCAATAAAATCATACAACATTATAATTTGAAAAATAACTAATTTTTAAGAAGAGAGAATTTTATATTTAAACATTTGTAATTTACTATATATTGTATTTTATGTAAACTAACTGTATTATTATTTATACTTGTAAATCTGGAAGCAATTTCTTTGTAATGAAAGAGTTGTTTCAATACTTTATTTAACATCAAAAGTGCTTCGTAATATGGTAATTGGAAATATAATATACATTTAAGTAACTATTTAACATGTTGCCACAAACTGAATACAAAATATTTCTCGATAATAAGGATCAAAATGGATATAAAGAAAAGTATTACAATTAAATATAATAGATGAATATAAACAATAAAGAAATAAAATTGCTGTGTAGAAATAATAACAAATTGAGAGAGAGAGAGAGAATAGCAATTGAAAACATTTATATTGTTTAGTATTCAAAATATTTGCTGAATTTCAGTTGTGCAATGTATTATTCTAAAGGGTGTTTTTTTTAGAGGTATAGAACTTTAAATTGCAATAAAACAATGATGTATTATTCGATTGACATGAATTTTTTTTATTCAAAAGATAATCTTGTGGCATTACATTTTAAATATGATTTCTGGCATAGGACTGCCACGGCTGACTCGGATGTAGTCCAATCTGGACGTCCAATTTTCGATGACTTTTTCCAACATTTGTGGCCGTATATCGGCAATAACACGGCGAATGTTGTCTTCCAAATGGTCAAGCGTTTGTGGCTTATCCGCATAGACCAATGACTTTACATAGCCCCACAGAAAATAGTCTAGCGGTGTTAAATCACAAGATTTTGGAGGCCAATTCACAGGTCCAAAACGTGAAATTAGGCGGTCACCAAACGTGTCTTTCAATAAATCGATTGTGGCACGAGCTGTGTGACATGTTGCGCCGTCTTGTTGGAACCACAGTTCCTGGACATCATGATTGTTCAATTCAGGAATGAAAAAGTTAGTAATCATGGCTCTATACCGATCACCATTAACTGTAACGTTGTGGCCTTCATCGTGTTTGAAGAAGGATTCCACCAGCCCATAAAGCGCACCAAACAGTCAGTTTTTCTGGATGTAACGGTGTTTCGACATACACTTGTGGATTAGCTTCACTCCAAATGCGGCAGTTTTGTTTGTTGACGTAGCCATTCAACCAGAAGTGCGCTTCATCGCTAAACAAAATTCGCTTATGAAAATCGACCACTATTTTCGAAATAAAATTGCACAATTTGAAAGCGTTGTTCAGGCGTGATTCTATTCATGATGAATTGCCAAACCAAACTGAGAATAAATCACTTGACAGCTGTTAAATCGGTCGCCATCTTGGAAAGTAATGCCAACTTAAACTTCTATACCTGGAAAAAAAACACTCTGTATAATTGAGCCAATCACACCTTTGAAGAAAACTGTAACCACATAGCAGCCAGAAAGCGGTTTCTAGAAGGGGCGATTCACTACGTTTACTTAAAAGTGCTGATGATCACCTTTTAGTGCTAATAATAATTATTTTGTGCTCTATTAAGGATTATTTTCCAGGAGATGTGTTTTGTATTCTTATCGTAAACACCCCGTGACTTATCCTTGGACAATATTGAAGATGTAGTTTATAGAGGTAGTTATTTCACACAAACATACGCACAACGGCGAGCTTATGGCATGATAAAGAGGTGGGGGGGGAGGGTTGTAAATGAAGGAAAGGTGATACAAGTTAAGTTTTAAATTTAATATTGTTTCTTTTTATTTTTGAGAGCATTTATTTTGCCAAAAGAAACAAAATGGAAGGCTATATTGAATGTTGTATAAATTTAGTCTTAAATGTTTAGAAGGGCGTTTAAATATTTAAATTTGTTAAACACACTTAATTGTAAACAGGAAAAGAGAGGTTATTTGAAAACTGTTTTAAACAATTTGAAGATTAAAATGCCTTGTTTTTATTTTAAAATAAATTTTGAATTTAGAATCAGCCTATTAATTGTGTGTGGATATTGAATTTTTCATATCAAAATGCGTGGAGCATTTTTTAACTATTTCATTGTTCATTTTCTATAAAAGGTAAATTCAAAAACTAATTTTTTTTTTTTGTTGATAGTGTTTTACTTTTTATTTTCTGTTATCCTTACGAGAATTTTTAAATTACGTGAATAAACATCTGTAATGATGATATTAAGAAAATGTAGTGATTATATGTAGTGTATAAAAATAAAGTACCGTAAAATACGACATATAACGCGCACTTTTTAACACAAAAATCAAGATCGAAATTTTAGGGTGCGCGTTACATGCCAGGTATAAAAATAAGATCTTTAAAAATGAGAAAAAGATGAACATGGAAAAAAAATTGGATTTTAGCGTGCATCGAAATACTTTTTATTTAATGAAATTACATTCCTTGTGAACCTAAAGGGTTGTAATTCTAAAAGTATGTTTTTTTCTTAAGCTTGCAATACATAATACCTCAAATAAATGACAGAAACACATGAAAGTGTTGCGCACTTACATTTCAGGTTTGTTCGTAGCAAAAAGAGGTGTGCGTTATACGGCGAATATACCTAGAAATTAAAAAATGCAGCTTGAAATTAAAAGTGAGCATTATGCGGTGGTGCGCGTTATACGCCAGATTTTACGGTATGTATAATTTGCATATTTAAATTTACATTTTCACTCTATGAGAGAAATATTACGGTGCTCAATAATAAAACCTGTATCCATTTTAGGTTTCAAAATAATAAAGTAATTGTGTAGAACAAACATTATTGTTGTTGTTGGCGTGTCCATGATGGGCAGATGGATAAAAACACACAAGTAATATAAAAAAAAATTTAAGTCAATTCCTACTTAGAAACTTCCTACCTACAAAGAAAAACTTTATTTTAGGTACTTTTTATTAAATGGTTACAATTAATATAAATATGTATATGCATATGACAGAATCACAACATTAAGTGGTAATTAATTTTTATTAATTATCATTAAAGTATCCTATTGTCATCCAAAACAATCGTGTATATAAAATTTCAGTTGAACTGAATGCTTTAAAACGTGAGAAAAAAACATTTTCAAATTTTGACACAAGTCGCCAAAAATGATTCCAACGTGGCTGTATTTGTAATTCTTTAAATATAATTAGTTTTTATCAATTAATTTTTATTAATTTTTATTTAATTATTGTACTGTTATCCAAAATAATCATGTATTTAAAATTTCAGCTCAATAGTGCTTTAAATTGTATTTTATTAACGACTGAAAATTCCACCAAGATAAATAAATAAATGTGCAGAGAGTGTGAGCTAATTGAAAAAAATTAGGAATTGAAAAAAAGAAGCCTTAGATCGCTCCGAAGCTGTCTAAGACAGCTTCGGCAACTTCAACAGCTTTAACAGAAAAAATAAAATCTTCTGGGTCGATCTTGAGAAGCAGCTGAGGACATGTCGTGGAGATAGTTGAACATTAGGGCAGTTTGAACAATGATTTGTATAACTTCTTTGTCCATCAGTTGAGATTTTCATTCCTTTTACGTGCTTTGTTCTAAGTCTGGTTATTATCGATGCTACTGTACGATTACTTCTTAGATCTGGTATGGAATATATAAAATTATTGTTGATTAGTCTTCGGCAGGCAACTGAATTAGCGTCGATGAGGGTCGTAAGGTTAGAGGATTGAGGCTTAGTTCATCGGCTTTCTCATTATACCCAGAATATTTACGTGGGATGGTCTCCATCGTAACGTGCAAAATATCTTTTCTGTGAACAAACATTATTACAATACTTTTTTAAAATCTCAGCCCTTAAGCATTGCATGAAAATAACCCTTTATAGAAGACGTTCTAAATGATACATAGATCATAAACATAAAATTTAAATCAAAAAATGCCATTTAAAGAAATATTAGTTACAAATGATGGATTAAAACTTTTTTTTCATCAAAGGAGGACCGCTTCGAAAGTAATACAACTTTTTTCTATTTACATGCTTATTTGGTTTGCAATATTTATTTACAAGTCGACATAATTCTCCTTCTTCACAATGATGGAGTCCCAATGGCTTAGAAAATTTTTGGGTCTCTCTAATACGCCATCTTTTTTCATCTCGTATTTTGAGCTCAAGAGTTCAGCAAAGAAAGCCAAAAACGCTAAAAAATATCCAGCCGCCAACGTAAAAAAGGCCTATTTTAAATCTTCTAAGGTATGCTATAATTTTTTCACTTCGTGTTTTACGTTCAATCTATCATGTAAGGTGACAATAAATGCTTGGTCCCTGGACCATTTCTCATACAACCCACCACTGACAATACCATGCATCACAGAATTTAGACGCTCCGTACAGCAGAAGTTCTACTTCATGCCAACGCCCGCATGCCAAATGCCTATGTTATCGAGAGAAGGCTTCACGTTTACAAAAGGTGGTGATCCAAGAAGTATTTCCATGCCTGATCTTGGGACAATTAGGGCAGTGAGTCCCTCCAAAAAGTCCATGAACCCTTTTCAGAACAGGTACTCCCAGTCAATCTTCTCGATGACCTCTACCAACTTCACTAAATAATCGATGTCACTTTTGCGCAACAATTCACGATCGATGGTTCCTATGGGTGTTAGACATTTGTATTTTCCACTCAAAACCGCTTTTGACAACTCCTCGAATGTTTTCGGGAAGGACATTTTCTCTGGCATGGTGAAGAAGGACAGAAAATTGATGTTGTAAAGGAAAGGCATGACAGTAGCAATCGACAGCCATAAACCCAGCTGTACCCTTCTCCAAGGGTCTCTGTGATGTTTTCCATGGCTTGTGAAACAATACTTCCCAGTACTGAGATGCAGCTGCCCATGAGAGTAGAGTTCTTGAATATCATTCTTTGGAACAGAACTGCTGCTGTGGACGTCATTAGAACGTACAAGATCCATGCGCTTAGGGTGAATGGATAAGTGAAGGCTGTAATCTTAGGCATTCCCCCAGGTTCTTTTGTTGCGAATATTTTTTCGAGTAAACCGTGCAGTAAGGGGAAATCTATATCTTCTCTTCTTTCTTTGATGATGCCCAGAGCTGCCATCGCGAAGTCAGCTTTTCCACTCTGCATCAATCCAACGATTCCATTCCAGGTCCCATTTTCGTCCCTTGAACCCCACTGACCATCAGGAGACAGAATGACCTCGCATTCGAAATTCATATTTTTCCTCCAGACAGTTCATTAGTTTTCCTTCTGATCCATCTGCAACTATCTTAACGCCAATTGTGTTCAGCTTGAATACATTTGGGATGTTAAGGGCAGCCATTCGTATTCTTTTGGGAAACATAATACTTTTCATAATATGTTTTCATTCATTTATTTCTAGTTTATATTTTTTATGCAATTTGGTACAACTTTCGGATTTGTTTGATGCAACCGGATTGGCTCGGCTCGCCCCACCCACTCCCAAACACAAGCCCTCGTATTTTCCCTCAACTTTAAACTCTCTCTACATAAGTAATTTTTGTCACATAAATGTAATTCTTAATTTTTATCAATCTACAAAACTGCATTTTATTAACTTGATAATTAAATTTTAAAAAGGGGCAATATTTGAAAGCGTATTAAAGTCTCTCAAAATCTCAGGAGATAAGAGTTCTAAAAAACCAAATAGAGGGTGTTTTTTTAGAGGTATAGAACTTTAAATTGCAATAAAACAACGATGTATTATTCGATTGACATGAATTTTTTTTATTCGAAAGATAATCTTGCGGCATTACATTTTAAATATGATCAAGCAAGGCGTAGATTCGTCGAATGGGCCCAAAACGAGATTGCCGTTGTTCCCGATTTTCATAAGCGAATTTTGTTTAGCGATGAAGCGCACTTCTGGTTGAATGGCTACGTCAACAAAAAAAACTGCCGCATTTGGAGTGAAGCTAATCCACAAGTGTATGTCGAAACACCGTTACATCCAGAAAAACTGACTGTTTGGTGCGCTTTATGGGCTGGTGGAATCCTTCTTCAAAAACGATGAAGGCCACAACGTTACAGTCAATGGTGATCGGTATAGAGCCATGATTACTAACTTTTTCATTCCTGAATTGAACAATCATGATGTCCAGGAACTGTGGTTCCAACAAGACGGCGCAACATGTCACACAGCTCGTTCCACAATCGATTTATTGAAAGACACGTTTGGTGACCGCCTAATTTCGCGTTTTGGACCTGTGAATTGGCCTCCAAGATCTTGTGATTTAACACCGCTAGACTATTTTCTGTGGGGCTATGTAAAGTCATTGGTCTATGCGGATGAGCCACAAACGCTTGACCATTTGGAAAGCAACATTCGCCGTGTTATTGCCGATATACGGCCACAAATGTTGGAAAAAGTCATCGAAAATTGGACGTCCAGATTGGACTACATCCGAGCCAGCCGTGGCAGTCCTATGCCAGAAATCATATTTAAAATGTAATGCCACAAGATTATCTTTCGAATAAAAAAAATTCATGTCAATCGAATAATACATCGTTGTTTTTATTGCAATTTAAAGTTCTATGCCTCTAAAAAAACACCCTTTACTTCTACCAATCCAGTTAAAGGAATGATTTTTTGGAAATCATGAAAAGTCATGAGTAGCAAAGATAGGTAAGTGCATGTATCGGACTGTCCAATGATATTTTCTCAATTTATGACCTTTTACAACTTGTCCTAATAATCTCTGTTCTGTATAGTACACAAGGATCGATTTCTTTTAACATTTTTCAAATCATTGTGCAACCCAATAACTTTACATCACATTTCATGGATTAATAATTTTCTTTTTTTATTCCTCTTCTATATAAAAATTCTTCCTTTTTTATTCTTCTATATAAAAATTCTTTCTTTTTTTATTCTCCTTCAATATAAAAATTCTTTCTTTTTTTATTCTCCTTCAATATAAAATTCTTTCTTTTTAATTTCAAAGAATTCTAATCAAAACTTGTTTGACTTTGCTTGAAAAGTAATTGACCCAATGAAAAAAGGTAAACAGTTTGAGAGATGTGAAAAATATTTATTCAGAGTAATTGCGGGAATCATTCGCGTTTTCAGGAAAAATTTTTAAGAGAATGTAATTTTTTTTTAATCTTGAAATTTAATTTTTGAGGAACTGCTAGGAGCATAAAATAATGGGAATCAAATTACAGCAATTTATTTTTTCATGTTTTGCAAAAAAATAATATGTTATATTTTTCCTCGCATAGTTTGTCCACTCACACCTCTTAGCTATAACTTTAACTATACATTCTTAAAATATGACTACAGTGGTATTACTTCCTTAAACCAATTCAAACGTGTAATAAATCGATAATATTAATGCAGTTATGACTTCATCACTAGAAATATAATTTAACGAAGACTCTTAAGGTCTCAGGGGTGTTAACTTTCTCTGGAGGACTGAAAATATAAACAATATTCAAATGTAGATTACTCTTTAAAATTAAAATTAAATAACTCAAATCTTTTACACATTAATTATAAAAGAATGGGGCTTCAGAAAAGTGTAAAATGTTTAAAATATAATCATAATTTAAAAAATTATAAGCATATGAAAATAAGAAACATTTTTATAAGAAATATTAATTAAGTTTTACGTTGTGCATGCTATTTTTTAAAATAGTAGCTTTAATTACTAGCTACAAGTTGATTTATAAAGTTAAACATATCCTTATTATACTGTAGTATTTTATGTCAGTAGAATAATAAATTATATTTTTTAAAAAATAAAAAAATTATACATTCAAAATTTTTTTTAAAATTTCAATACTTTTTTTCAAATATCTTTAAATACAAAATATATATTATTCTTAAATTATGTAGAGTTTAAAGAGTAGTACATACTTTATAATTCTAAAAAATTTATACGTTAGAGGTTACTATTTTAGAAAATAGTGTGCGCAAAGCAAAAATTACTTAATATTTATTACAGAATTATTTCTTATTTTCATATGCTTATAATTTTTAAAATTATGATATTATATTTCAAACATTTTGCAATTTTTGTAGCCATAATTCTTTGTAAATAATCTGTAAAAGATTCGAATTATTTAATTTAAA
This sequence comes from Trichonephila clavipes, assembly GCA_019973935.1. NCBI lineage: Eukaryota > Metazoa > Arthropoda > Arachnida > Araneae > Nephilidae > Trichonephila > Trichonephila clavipes. The sequence goes on from BMAU01016972.1 coordinate 187,062, forward strand.
TTTAAAAGAATTATACCTGTTAGAAAACTGTTTATATTTTATCCCTCGAGACAAAGTTAAAACCCCTGAGACATCTTAAAGTATCCGACTACGTTTGGAGCCATGATTTTAATAAAGTGTATAAATAGATAATTTTCATGATATTTAGTGTCACTTAGATTAGAATACATGCATAAAATTGTTTTAAGGACATTATGACAAAAAAATTATTTAAATACAATATTTCGGCAAAAAACTAACTTAGAATAATCTATTTTCAAAACGTTCTTGTATAAAAAATGCTTCTATATTAATAATGTTTTGCTTATATGAAGTAGACTTCTCCATAGGGCCTGAATTTTGGAGTTCACGTTATTTTCAGAGTTATTACCAATTGAAATAATTATCGGCGTTTTTTTTCTTAAAATTTCTCCCCTCTGTTGTACTAAAATATAGATAAATCCACTTCTAAGTTACATGTTTCAAAAATCCTAGTTCAAGCTCTTTACAGAGGTCTGAGCTATATACAGGCAAAATATTATTATTATAGAAGCATTTTTCATAAAAGGAGAATGTTTGGAAAATTGGTCATTCTGTGCTAATTTTTTGTCAAAATATTGTATTTAAATAATTTTTATTGTAATAATATTCTTAAAACAATTTTATACACATATTTTAATATAAGTGACACTAAATATCATGAATATTATCTATTTATATGCTTTTGCAAAATCACGGTTCCGAACGTAATCGGATACCTTAATGTCAATAAACAATTATCGTCAATGATTAAAATGTTTATTTTTCAAAACATTACATAAGATATGGGATTTGTTTTCCACTATGATGGCACATACATACTTTAGGTGACTACGTTCGGAATCATGAATTTGAAGTAACGTATAAAGGAAATTCTTTTTAAATTTTATGTCAATTGATTTAGAATACGAAGGCTGTTTAGAAAGTATCGATACTGAATTTATTCTACTTATTCCAGAAAACTCCTAGCGGAGGGACTGCGCGCATATTTCACCTTGTCTCACAAAAATCGGCAGGTCTGTACAGCGCGCCGTTCAGTCACACTGACTTCTTTCACGTGGAGTGTTTGCGTGCGTTCGTTCGTCGAAAAAAGAAAATGTGTGAAAACACGGATCAGCGAATCTGTATTAAGTGTTGCTTTAAGCTCGGTAAACGGGCACCGAAACCTACGAGATGATGAAAACAGCATTTGTAGAAGAGGCGATGAGTCCATTCCGGCCATTCAAGGAGGGTCGTCAATCAGTGAACAGTGATCCCCGTTCTGGACGCCCGTCCACCTCTCGCAGTGAGGACAAGATTGCACTAGTGAAGGCTGTAGTGCGCTCTGATCGTCGTTTAACAGTCCGAGAAATTGCACAGGAGTGTCACATTTCCGCAGGATCTTGTGATGAAATTTTGAGAAAGGACTTGAACATGCACCGAGTGTCTGCAAAGTTTGTGCCGCGTCTCCTCACTGAGGATCAGCAATTCCAACGATTGGCAACCTCTCTTTCCCAAGATCAAGAACATCTTAAGATAACAGGGACATCGTATACTTTGAAAAAATTGATTTTCAATTTTAGTTCTAAAAAATAGTGCTTATTTTTCTGAATCTAAAAATGTATAATACTTATATGTTTATTGATAAAATGGCCCTGAAATATGAAAAATAAAAATGTAAACAAATGATCACGCCCTATTTGACACACCCTTTTGAGCTTTAAATATGTAGTTTCCCCTGTGTTTGATCAATATAAACGTTCTATACAGTGATTAAAATATCTTGTAGTATGTAATGTCTAATTTTTTTAAAAATAAATTTATACGTGCAAAAAAATTAAAATTTTCATAATTTTAAGGTTTTATGATTATTTTAAAGAAATTATGCAATTAATTCGTTAAAAAACTGGTTCATTATGTTTGATATGTTGATGTATATATATGTGTAAATTTTTTTGTATATTCAAAGAATATTTTTGTAAGAAATACATGAAAATATGTATTACAAGATCTCGAAAATTATGTTCATGTTAACTAAAACTAAGGGGAAAAAACATATGAATTTAAAATTACTTTTGTAACTCTAGAAAATGATTAAGGATTATTATTAGTCATATAAAAATAGGCAAGTAAATACTAATCAAGTGTGTATAATATGTGAAAATATTGTTTTTTTTTAGTTTTTTCACTTTTTCTCAAAAGCATGTTTTTTTGCATTTAGGTACATTTTTTTAAAAAAAAACTATTGCACTGTATGATTCCAGATTTTTTATACTTCTATACAAGATGCCTATGCATATATAGTGAACCTATTTTTTTCTATTAAGATAGTGCCTAATTTTTTTTAAAATAGTTTTATGCATAAAAAAAGCAGAAAAATAAAAAAATTTCAAATTTCAAAGTTTCATAATTTTTTTTAAAGAAACTATACTAACATTTTACTAAAAGAATGGCTTCACTGTATTTTATGTATTGTTTTATATATGTGTAAAAAATATTTTGCATAAAAAAAGGATACTTTTTTAAAAAATGGTACCTAAACACAAGTATATATTACGAGTTCTCAAAAATTATGTATTACTTAAATTAAGTAGTAAAAAAAAAAAAAACTTTTGGAGTAAAAGTTATTTTTGTAGTTCCACAGAATAATTAAATTATCTTTATTAAGAACGTAAAAAATCTAAGCTCTATTGGAAATTGCAAATGATATATGTCTCATAAACAAAGGGTCTTAATTTTGGCATTTTACTCTTTCGAGCATGTCCTGGTTCCCTTAAAAGGACACCGGTTTCAGGACATTGAAACCATAAAACAGAATTCGACACAGCAGCTTCAGGCCATCCCAAAGTCTGAGCTCCAGAAATGTTTCGAAGACTGGAAACATCGTTGGGCCAAGTGTATTACTGCCAATGGAGCATATTTCGAAGGAGATTGTCTCAAAACTTGTTTATGTATGTATGTTTTTGCATAATAAATTCAGTCTCGATACTTTCTGAACAGCCCTCGTATACATATAAAAGTGTTTTAAGAATATTATAAGAAGAAAAATTATTTGAATGCTATTTTTTTGGTAAAAAATGATGAAGGAATCATATTTTCAAGACATTTACATATCATGAAAAATGCTTCTATAATAATAAAATTTTGTTTATTTACTATATAACTAAGACTTCATCACAAAGCCTGAGATAGGACTTTTGAAATATAGTGAAATACGTTTAACGTGAAAACGCTTAAGAAAAAACGAAATAATACAACACTCCATTCAAACTGCTAAGTATTTTCATGCATTTTTCTCTTAACGCGAAACAAATGTCGCTTAACACGAAAAGATTTAACTTCTGGAATTTGAAACTGAGCCGACACTTCATGAAATGTCTGAGATTATTGGACTGTCCTGCTATATCGTCGGAAGAATGAATTCGTTGCAGTAGATGATGATAATGTGTATACAAACCCAATTATGGCAGACAAAGACGTTTGGGAGTTTGTTCAAAACTCACAAAATTTCACTGATGCACATTCCAATGACGAAAGTTGGTGTGGTGTGGTAGTTAGGAGAGGGGGGTGCCAGCTCAGGTGTCGTCCACCTCACTTGACCATGGTTCAAAATTACGTGGTCCGTCGCCAAAAGCCCTCGTGTAGCTGAACAGTGCGACGTTAATATTCAATCAATCAATCAACCAATGACGAAAACGAAATGAATAATGCAGCTCCTGTTCCCACGTCATCCGAAATGAGGAACATCATGAAAAGTAAGCGCAGTTATACTGAAGTGCCACTGAATTAGGTATAGCAAGGGCTGTACAAATTATGTAGCGCTGTACATCTTTTATGCGCAAGTGAGGGCACTGTGGTAACTGCATATATAGCGCTTACTATGTTTGTTCTGAATTAGTTGTTGGAAATAGCCAGTATGGGTTAACTGCCTGATTTAGATGCCTACGATCGCAAACAAATCGTAGGCGTGCGACGCATGAGCCTTTCAATTTCCGAAATCGTCAGACAGCAAGGATTTTCAAGGTCAACAGTGTCAAAAGTATACCAATAATACATGGATGTTGAACAAAAAACTAGTGATCGGGCAAACTGCAAAGGACAATTAGCCTTGACAGTGCGTGGTGAGAGACGGCTCAGGCGTATTGTACGTAGCCAGCGAAGCTAAACATTAGCTCAAATTATCCCCCAGTTGAATGACGGTGCCAGGAGCACAGTCAGTAAATGGACTGTGCAACACTCGCCTCACTGAATGGGTTTCGGGAGCCGTCGATCTATGAGAGTGTAATTGCTCAATGCTCGCTATCGGGCTGCACGTCTTGATTGGGCAAGAGAGCACAGAGACTGGCCTGTAGAGGTCTGGAAACAAGTAGCATGAAGTGATGAGCCTCGATTCCGACTACTTAACACCGACGGGAGGCTGAGAATATGGCGACAGGATCATGAAGCCATGGATCTGCATGCTAGGTTGGAACTGTACAAGGGCATGGTGGTTCAATCATGGTCAGGGTTGTTTTTACGTGGCTCTGTTTGGGGTATTTGGTGCGTGTACCAGCCTCCCTCAATGCAATTCAGTACGTAGAGTTGCTGGGTGATTACCTCCATCCGTTTATGCTGTTCTGTTATCCGCACGGTAATGGAGTTTTCCAGCATGGCAACTGTACCCCTTACAAGTCCCGGTTGGCTACTGGCTGGTTGGATGAGCATTCCGCTGATTTTTCTGACATAAATAAGCCACCTAGAAGCCCAGACTTAAATCATATTGAGCATCTTTGGGATGTTTTGGAACAAGGCGTGAAAGGCTATCACATAGCACCAACGAACCTTATTGAATTATGGACAGTTTTAGCTAATATTTGGCTAGTCATTCCCGTGGAATTCTAGAAACATATTGAATCTTTGCCTCGTCGTGTGGTAGCCGTTATAAAGGCCAGAGGAGGCCCAACTCTTTACTAGGGTAGGTATCTCTAATTCAGGGGCACTTTAGTGTATTTAAGCGCATATTCCAATGGGGAAATGAAAAAAAATATGGACGACATCAAACAATTTGTTGACAATTTGATGCTATAAAAAAGATGCAAAGAAAAATATCAGTATATTTTTCAAAAATTTAATAAATGCTCCCCCTCTTCCCAAAAACCCCCTTCAAAATGTTGTATTAAATCTCATTAAGTCCTTGTGAATGTTTCTGCTTCATTGATTTTTATTAAACAAATGCATATATTTATATCTATATAAATAAAATATACTCTAATAAACTTAATTTTGTTGAAATATGTTTTTTTTTATTTTTTACAATATCGTTTAACACGAAACAATATTTCAGTCCCCTCAATTTCGCGTTAAGCGATTTTCACTGTATATAATTTAGAAAAGTGGATTTATTCATATTCTGTTATATCAGAATAGAGATATTTTTTATATAAAAAAACACCGGTTATATATATATTATTTCAATGGATCGCGCAACTCTGAAAATAAAATGAATTTTTCAAAATTTTTTATTCTTCCCCGGTACAGAAATGAAATACAGGCAAAAATATAGGCAAAATATTGTAGAAGCATTTTTCATGAACGCAGACCCTTTTGAAAATATATGACTTTCTTTAACATTTCTTTACCATAATATTGCAATTAAATAATTCTTTCTCGTAATAATATTCCTGAAACAATTTCTCTCATATGTATATTCTAATTCAACCAACAATAAACATCAAAAAATTATTGATTTGTACTCTATTTCAAAATCACGGTTAAAAAACTGAAATTTTAGATAAAGGAGTTAGATGTAACAGTATTTATAGACATAACAGACAAAGGATTGCTTCGTGGGCTTAGAATATGTTTTATGACTAATCAACCTATCTCCTTCAGCTTATAGTACCAAGCAAAATCCTAAAGATTATTATAAATAGATGTTCTGAACCCACATTAGTAATATTAAGTATCATGTAAAGCAGTGCTTCTCAAACTTTCAACATTTGCGACCCAATTTTCAATCAGAATTTTCATCGCCCCTCCCCATACAATAACTATGTATTGAATACAAGAATATTGTACTCTAAAGCTAAAGCTGCAATACGGTCTTAACCAGTTAACTGTGGCGCTCCCGTTTGAGAGCGCCCAATTTTGTGTCATGGAAATCGAACGATGACGAGTATACTCGTCAATCACAGAGTAAAAGTGTCGCTGCAAAAATATTAGATCAAAAAGATGGTTTCATTTAATAAAGTCCTTTTTATTACTAATACTTATTATTTGGATAATATAATTATATATTACCTATCTTGATACTAAAGAAGATCGGGAGTAGGTGCTTTCAGCAGAGGTCGCCAAAGTGGTGGTCCGTGAGAAAATTTTGCTGGTCTCCAGAATAATGTGGAATATATTACTCTTCACGTTAAGTTTGTTTTAAGATGCGTTGAAACATAATTCAATTCATAATAATACGCGAAAAGTTATAAAAACGCGACTTCATAGAATAACGCCATTTCATAGGAATGTCTAATGCTAAACGTTTGATATACGTAAACCATTTTTTAATTGTTTTGTTTTTTCAATTTTTGTTTATTTTATTATGGTTTATTAATAAAGCTTTCATAATTTTGTTACAAATAATAGTTTCATTTTATTAACTAGCTTTCACATTCCATGTGTTCTTAGATAACAATTTTTCTTATAAATATATTTAACACTTAAAAAATCCTATTAGTGGTCCGCATGGGTTTAAATTTTGAATTTACAGGTGCGTGATGTCAAAAAGTTTGGCGATCACTGCTTTTATGTTGATCACTGTCCTCTTACCAGAAAGCATCCCACCTCAATAAAACAACTGTTCTCTAGGCAGCAAGGCATTGGGCCATTACTCTAATGTCGGTACATGGTTCTAACATCAAACAATTAGCATTTACACTACTCGATAGCTATTTAACTTTGGATTAGCAGCTATAACTGGGTTCAGTGCCTGATTCGGCGCCACTGTTCCCTGTCTGACCATACCTGAAGGAGCCCTATAATATATCAGCTTTCTGACATTTTCCCCTTTTAGGCTTACATCTAAAAACATTATGATCGCATATAAATAAATTCGTTTTGTGTACTTATACGCTGTTTCTGTCGGTGCATATGGGGACCCATGAGTTTGTCAATTTTTCATATTTTTTATTAATTTGTCTTACTCCGACCTAGTCTTAAAATATTCTTAACATCTTGAAATTTGAGAATATGTTTTTTTCCAGAAATTATTATTTAAATAGCCAATGGTCACTACGTTTTATGCATGACGAATATACTCGGCAATACACAAAATCCTGCAACTTCTCCACGACGAGTATACTCGGCAATTACAGTTAACTGGTTAATTATAAGCCGTATAAATTATCAAAATTTCATATGTGTTTCTTTTATAAGTAATAGATTACCTTTAAGTATTACGATAAGTATTATGTTACTTTTCCATTCCAACACTTAAATTGGAATAGATTGCAAAATAATTCTTAGTTAAATAAAATATTTATTTCCTCAAACATCCATTTCCATAAGTATTAATGTCAACAGAAAAATAATCTCGTCTCTGTTGCTTTCTATCTTATATCCATCACAGCTGACATTCCCGACGACTTCTCTGCAACCATCGGGGTAAGATATCGGGCGTTTGTGCAACCGTCTTCCTTTGAAGAAATTTTACTGTACAAGACAATATAAAATTTCCCGTAACGTAGATTTACTTGTCTTTGGAGTTTTTATTCTTTATATCCTCCTCATTATGAACTTTGAATTGTTAACACAAAATAGAAAACATATTTTTAATTATTAATGGTATTCATTTGAGATACATTGAGCTTTTGTATGCGAATAGAGAGATTTGAGATTTTTTGTCTAGTTATAAATGTATTTATTACTTTCTTTTTCGGGCATTTAATGATTGAAAAACTACACAATATGAATGCAGAAATACTAATATAAATGAATATCAATACGAAAAATGACTATGAAAAACATTTTTTTTTTATTTTTGGCTTATGAAAACACACTTTCTGAATTACAACAAAATATTTCTTCAAATGTAATGCATTTTATATGAATAAGAAATGCAAAAAGACATATTTTAGCATGCAGCTACAATGGCATGAAAACAATGCTTAAGGTAGTGATGTAACGGGTCTATCCGCGAATCTGTAACTAATCCTCTTGAGGTAAATTTATTTCTTTTTAACTGTTGTTCTACTGGAAACGTTCTTCCGAAGAGGAAGACTTAATTCATGCAAATTAGTGGTTCTATTTAAGCATTGACTCTTAGATACGCGAAGTTAGTTGAGAGCTAGTTGAGAGTTAGTCGACGAGTAGTTTATAGATGATCAATTATTGCTAATTGTCAAATAAGTTATAAGATAAGAGTTTAATGATATAACGATAGGAGGTCGTACAACTAATAACAAAATTACGACGAATTCGACAGTAGAAGTCCGTAGTGTTCTAAGAATAAGTGAAATAGATTATACTCAATTATTAAATATCCTTTTTTGCCTTGTGATTGCTCTTATAATTAGTAGTGCATTTCCTACCCTGAGTTGTTTGCTTTAAGTTGGTAAAATAATAAAGGGGAATTCGAACTAGCCGTGGCTGATTTTTACTTGAACCCTCAAACACCAATAACCCCTCAACAAGGTTATTACTATATAATATATCTTAAACTTTCTTTGTAATTCTAAACATGTTTTGTATTTTCAAAGAGTTTTTTTTTATCCTTTTCTTTATCCTTATTGATGTCAAAATATGTGCTAACAATTATGTTGGACTAATATGCTATTAGCAATAATTTATTCTTCAGTGCATTTACTCAAATTATATTTTGAGTAATGCTGCCACTTGTGTGCAATAGAATAACCTACTGGGGACGACATTTGAAATTTCAAGCCACTGTCAGTCGAAAAATGACATCTGACCTCTTCAAACTCTGTGCAAGGTCTCCAACGCTCAGTTAAATTTAACATATAGCCTCTCCGTATATTATTCCGCATGACAGTCACGATCGGAATCGAGCTCTCAAATTTTCGAATAAAACTAGACATAAACTTTCATTTATTTCTATTGGTGTGTTATATCTATGGACGGAATGTTCTCTAAAATTACTATACCAGCATTTCTCAAACTGCGGGGCGTGCCCCCTAGTATATCGAAACAGCAAGATACCGATATAGCAAGTATATTGAAAAATCGAAAACAAAAATTATTTAAAAAATATTATAATTTACTGAAAGGAAGCAAAAACCAAAATATATTCTGACCATAATAAAAAATAAAATACACATTTACAGTAATATAATACACTTACAAATACATCAGTACTGCGCCATGTGTTTTATAATTAATTTAATAATACTAAGTTAAGAACGAGTTTAAAAATTACTAGTGACCCTGTGGGAATGTCAAAAAATTATATACAAAATTTAATACTCATTTTGATAATTTGTACGGTTTATATACAATTAAAGTCGTACTGTGTGTGTAGCTTTACGTCAAAGTGTATTAATATTGAATTCAATACATTGTTGTTGTATGTAAGGGGGCGCAATGAAAATTATGATTGAAAATCAGGTCATAAGTATAGAAAGTTTGAGAAGCACTATACTGCACACATCCCAACTTAAGGTATCCGGTAATTATTTTAATTGACACTAACTCTAAAAAAATGAGAATTTTTCAAAAACTCCTAGTATACGCTGTGACGGGCTCACGCGTCTTTTCATTAACATGTCCTTTTGGGTTCTTTGGGGCCAGAATGAATGGCAACTCTTATCCAACCAACTCAAGAAGTAAAGTGTGAAGGAAAGATGCAAATTAGGAAGCTTTTAAATAACAAAAGTTTAGAGTAAGCTTGGTGGCATTTGGGAAATATTTTGATAGTCCGTATTTCAAGTGTGAAAAGGTTTTGAGAGGTTAAGTGACAGCCAACAGAAGTTACCCGTGACAGAGAGCCCTTAGGTCAAGGTGCATATCATAGCACGCCAGTGAACCGCAACTTCAACTAGGATCAGAATAATTGATACTCTTCGTTCGACATTAAGGTAGGAGTGACTATTTAAATATTCGGATCTGTGATAGCATTGAAATTAAGCTTAGGCGAGTTAGTTATTGGTAGTGGTCCGAGTTAAGCTATTTCGGTATTATATATTGTGTGTTTGGCCACCGTAGATTCTCTCAGATATCATATTATTATCTAATCTGTTAAAGTTAAGATCTTAATAAAATCATTTTAAGATCATGGCAGCTTCTAGTTATTCAATTTTTCCTACACCTCTAGCTCACGCTGGCAATCAAGGAGAAGAACAGCCGAGAAGGGTGCCTTTACAAGGCTCTGTAGAGGAATTTTAGCTATATAGAGGCAAAATATTATTAATATAGAAGCATTTGAATAAAAGAATAATGTTTTGAATATATGTCACTATTTCTTCATTTCCCCCAAACAATCCCATTTAAATCACTTTTATTGTAATAATATTATTAAAATAATTTTATACGCATATTCTAATTCAAATTACTCTAAATATAAAAAAAAATTATTCTCTTATACTATTTTTCAAAATCACGGTTCCTTAAGTAGTCGAATAGCTTAATACAAGAACGTTATTAAATGCCGATGCAAATGAAAGTAATATTTGTTGATTGTTATACTTAGTACTGCATATTCACTTTTAATGGATATAAATGGCAAAAAGAATCATATTAATTTAAAATATCTATAATTCGGGAAATTTCTATTACTTTTTAACAATACATTTAGATAAAGCTGAATTCATAGTGATTTTTACCGTACCTTTTTCAATATTATAAACTTTTATGTATTATAAAATTAAAATACGTTTATAATTATCTTTCCTATGAAATTTTGGAATACCTCATTATTTATACACAACGTTTCTAAAGTACTGAGGCATATAAACAGAAAATGTAATCTCAATACCGTTATCTTAAATTAATATTTCAGATTCTGACATTAATACACTGCTGGACAATTGCTAAGGACCGATAACACTATCATCCATAGCAACCACAAAATGAAAGGAAGCAAAATGTGGAAAATTAGAATAAGTGCGGGATATTAGTAAGAAGAAGTATGAGTATGCAATTTTTTTTCCACGTCTGTTCATCACGTGATAGCGTTCATAAGAGCTTTAAAGGTTTTGACGCGTGTGGACAGTTGTTGTTTCAAGTCAAAGTTTTACAGGAAAGATTTAACAGACGAACTTAAAATTTTTGGCATGTCTTCCCGGCATCACATACATGATTTTATGCGTGACCGAATTATTGGAAAGATCGAAGAAGGGCGAAAAATAACAGATGTTGCCAGGGAGTTCGACATCGCTCACGGCGTTGTTTCACGGCTGTGGAAGTCATTTAAAACTACTGGAATGTGTAGTAGACGGCACGGGGGAGGTCGTGTTAGAAGTACGACGCCTGCAGAAGACAGATATATCGTCCTATCAGCAAAAAGGAACAGGTGCACCACAGCTCAGCAGGTGGCAAATCAGTTTCTTGCTGCCTCAGGAAAGCAGATCTCCCGAAAAACTGTTGCCAGACGTTTGAGGGGAGGAGGACTATACGCACGCAGACCTGTTGTGTGTGTCCCATTGACCAGACAGCACCGTACTGCCCGTTTGCAATGGTGTCGTGAGCATCACAATTGGACTGAACACGACTGGGCATGCGAACTATTCTCAGATGAAAGTAGGTTCAGTCTGTCAGCGGATTGTAGACGCCAACTGATCTGGCGCGAGAGTGGTACTGCTTATCGTCCAGAAAATATCCAGGAAAAGGACCGATATCCGACATGCAGTATCATGGTGTGGGCCGGCATCATGATCAATGACCGCACGCGCCTACATGTGGTTGCGAATGGGACTATGATGGGCCAACGATACATTGATGAAGTTCTTCTTCCTCATGTTCGTCTTTTCCGTGGTGCTGTCGGTGATAAATTTGTTTTTATGGACGACAACGCAACATGTCATCGAACACTCGCTGTTCAGGATTGTCTAGACAGCGAGGGTATTCAACGTCTCGTATGGCCAGCGCGTTCTCCAGATCTAAACCCCATTGAAAATGTGTGGGATGCTTTGGGGAGGCAAGTTGCTGGTCGAAACTATCCTCCGACAAACAAGAACACCCTCATCCGTGCACTCACAGAGGAATGGGATAAATTGCCTCAACAGCTGCTGGATAATGTTGTGCAAAGTATGGTACGACGTGTGGAATGTTGCATCACACTCCACGGTGGACATATCCCGTACTGATACCTTTCTTTAAGGTGCCTGCTGACTTTTAGATGCATTGTTCCATTTTTCTCCGTACGCAGATCAAATGAACATTTTTTTTCTCTTTCAGATGTTTCACAGCTTTTGTACTTTCCAGAACAATAAATATTCTTTATTCTAATGTCTGAACAGTGTGGCAACTATATTTTATCCTACTAGGCCTCATGTCTCGCTTAATGTTATGCTACATAGCAATTTGTGATCCGTCCTTAGCAATTGTCCAGCAGTGTATTTGTAACCTGAATACGTATATCAATTTGCAAGAAATTTTTTATGGCACCTCCTTATCTCGTTTAACTTATCTTTTAGAAAATATATATAATATTCTAGGTCTATAACTTTATCAATTGCAAAAACTAAATTTGTGCGATAAATGATTGTACAATTCGAATAAATTATTGCACAGATTTAGAAAAAGTAAACCAAAATAATGATGCAGAGTATAATCACCTTGGTGTAAGTATATTTCACCATAAAGCATTATTCGGGATAAGAAGCTATCGAATTTCATTTATCAAAACTAGATATTTTTTGTGTAAACCACTTGATGTCTCTTACAGCCAATTTACAGTAAAATTAATTATCTTCAGTACCGGTAGAGGTCTTATAGCGTATAAAATAATCTGATTTTTTTAACGTTGTAAAATTTTGCATCGTCAGAAATCTTAAAAAAAAAGATAAACTAATAATATTAAGATAATTTTTTCGACTTTTTCGATTAATTTAAAATATTTAAAGTACTTTTAAAGTAATTTTCCTACCATATATTTCCATAATAAGTAGTTTGATTTTTGTTTTTAAATCTACATACAGATCATCTAGAGAATTTATAAGTCCTGGTGGCTCCATGTAATTTTTTGAACAGATTGTCTCATATTTAACTGCCTTGAATTTATTTTAAGTCCTGAATTCAGGACCAATATGGTACGTGAAATCTATTTTTTAATTTTTAAAAAAATATTTACTCCACGACACTAGAGGTGTAAAAAGAACCAAATACTGAAGTTGAGAATCCTAGATTCTCTGCACATATACAAAGGAAGGTCCAAAGATTCCTTGATTCCCCTACCTGTATGGATCTGGAAAAAACATCTCCCTCTGAAATACAGGGATTCATTAAAAATCTCAAACCAAACAAATCTCCTGGTATTGATCTCATCACAAATCGTATCCTTAAAAATCTTCCCACTAAATTTATCATTTTCATTGCTTTGCTGTTCAACATGCTTTTGGAAAATTGCTACTTCCCTAAAAGTTGGAGGATGGCCGTGGTGATCTCCATTCTTAAACCCAATTCTGATGACTCTAATCCTCAAAATTATCGTCCAATCTCACTACTTAGTAGCTTGAGTAAAGCATACGAATTCGTGATATTGAACCGCCTGAACCAACACTGCTTAGCCAGGAATATTATTATTCCAGAACAGCATGGCTTTGTAACTAAGTGCTCTACAGTAACCCAGTTACTCAGAGTCACTGAATTGGTTCACACAGGCTTCCAAAACCATCAAGCCACGGGTATGCTATTTGTGGACATAGCCAAAGCCTTTGACAACATTTGGCATGATGGCTTAATATCCAAGATGACGAGACTTGGATTTTCGGACCAAATCCTAAAAGTTATTCACTCATACCTAAACTCGAGAGAGTTTAGAGTTAGAGTCGAAAACTGCCTCTCCAGCCCTCGTCCAGTAAAAAGTGGAATTCCTCAAGAAAGTTTGCTTGGACCAAGACTTTTTAACCTATATATTAACGACATTCCGAAGGCTGACAATGTCCATTTAGCTATGTATGTGGATGACACTGCTATCATTAGTAAACACACTTGTAATCTCAAAATTATTGAAAGATTACAAAATTACATCACAAGGTTTCAGCTCTGGCTCGTTGCTTGGAAAATCAAAGTGAATTCATCAAAAAGCGCAAGCCTCCTCTTTACGAAACAAAGGTGTATAGGAAACTTACCCAATATCAACATTTTTGACCAACCCGTCCCCTGGGTCACTGAATTTAAGTACCTAGGGTTCATTCTTGACGCTAAACTGAACTTCTACCCCCACATCTGTGCTGCACTTCAAAAAGCGGCAGGAATGAGCCAAACGCTGAATTGCTTAATTTCTCGAAAGAGTAAGCTCCCAATCAGGCACAAAGTTTTGCTCTACAAATTATTTCTCTGACCAAATTTGTTATATGCACCTCCCATCTGGGCTTCTGCTGCAGTAACTCACTTGAAAAAATTGCACGTTTTTCAAAATAAACACCTTAGAAAAATTACTAATGCTCCCTGGTTTGTCAGAAACGAAATCTTGCACAAAAATCTCAAAATTGATCCAATTCTTGATTTCATTAAAAATCAGTCCCCAAAGTTTTTCGACAGATTACCTCAAATTCCTAACCAATCTATTCGGATCATCCCTGCCTATAATAACTCGGTCTCAAGCTCTGCAAAAAGACCTAGAGCTGCTCTTCACCATATATATCAGCATTTTCCAGTCCTTAAAAGACTTCGGAGATCCTAAAAATAGTCTTTGGTGACTCTTTTCAATTTATTTTTTCTAAAAAAAAAATTTCTCTAATTTTAACTTTTGTCATTTTGTATATATGTGCAAGATTTCATCTCCATTAAATTACTTCGACTTAAACCCACATTCTTTTGAATCGGCCTTGCGTAGTAGTTTAAATCCATGTCAATTATTCTTCTTTTCCACATCTTTTGTGGATCATCTTTTATTTTACTCATTTTCCAGCAGATAGCATCACATTATGGACACTTTCTGTGTCAACACCTTCTCTTTTAGTTCGCTGTTCAGCGACACTCTCGTCATCACTATACTATTCAGCAGTGTTTGTCCTTTCCCTTTATTTAAACATCATGTACCACGAGCACCACGGCATTAATTGCTTTTATTTTCCTTTTCATCTTTTTTATCTTCCAAATTCCGTGTCTACTTTCTGATTTCGTTCCGTTAAGGGGTGTTGGAAAGCTAAAATCTTATTCTTTTGACAATTTAAGATTTTTACATTTTCAAACTGTATAGATTTTAACCTTTCTAAAAATACCTTACTTTAACCTCTAGGGCATTTAGAAGCCCTTAAAACGTATTTTTAAATAATCATTGAATTTGGGTCACGCCCATTTTAATGGCGAAAATTGTAAACAAATTACTTTGTTTTTGCTTAAAAGTGTAACGACTGATATAAACCAAAACATGAATCTTTTATTTTAAATTAATTAAGCCTTTTATTTTTTTTTATTTCCTAGCCTATCAGAAGTCTCTCTCTCTCTCTCTCTCTCTCACTGTGTACATTAAAATCAATTTATTTCAAAATGTAAATTTTAATGTGCGATGTACCTTTTCTGAGAAACTACTGTTCACAGGTATGTAAATTTTTTATGAATTATGTATAAGGATGTCTAATATATACTAAAATGAGCTTTTTGTAAAACTCAAAAATTTAATTTTTACAATTTTTTAATTAAAAAATGGGTCAAATTTCGCAATGTTTGATAAAATATTTCATAATTTACTAAAAAATTCAAAATTAGCTAAAAGGTCATTCTAGTATAATGAGAGAGGTGTACTTTAATAGTATGAAAAATTTCAAGCATGCAGATAAAACAGATTTTGAGAAAAGGTACATCGAAAACAGCTAATTTAACATTGTCAGTATATATAGAGAGAGAGGTTTCCAACTCCCCTTAAATATTTATGGCAGTAGATACTTACATATATTTTTAAAATCATAACATATATTTTTAATTCGTAAGCAAACATTCGACGATAATAAAGGATTAACAAGTACACAGACGAGCATGGTTCCGAAAATTAAATCAAGGAAATGTTCTCAAAAATACTTAAATTTTGGATTTACCACTACTGAAGTAAATGATGGGGGGAAATGCCCCAGCTCGTTATGTGTTAAAACTTACATATCTGAAGAACAACATGTGAAAGTTGTGTTTAAAACCATGTAAAATCATTTAGCCATGTTGGCAAAGAATTTTAAAAAAGTATTTTCTTGATGAAGACAACTTGGTAGCAAGTTACGAGTGGATTAGAGATCTATTTCAAGATACTCCAGAAGGGCTCTCAACTTCCGAAGAAGAAATCTTCATAGATTTCACATCCAGTGAAAAATTAAAAGGCAATTTTGTAATAAATCGCTCTTTGAATTTTGGGTAGAGGTGGATGATGAATTTTCTGCACTGAAAACAAAAGTACTTCGTATACTATTACCATTTTCAACATCTTATCTTTGTTAAACCGGATTTTCTGCGGTGGCTGCTTTGAAGACAAAATATAGATCTCAGCTAAATATAGAAAATAACTCAGAGTGTCAATTTCTGATATTAAACCTTCCTTTGAAAAACTTTGCTCAACAAGACAAGCCCATGGAAGTCACTAATAATTATTAAACTTGTTCTTAATTTAGTATTAAGAAATTATTTGTGAAATAAATTCTTCAGTACTGATACATTAAACGTATACTTGCTGAAACACCGGCTCTTCGCACGAGTTCATTTCTTAAAAAAATAAAACATTATTCTTGATATAATAGCTGAACTGTAAGGAGAGTTAAACTGCGTGCACGACATTGTATTCAAAAATGTAAAATGTTTTTTATAGATAAATGCTATAATTGAAAATAACTGTTTAAAAGAACTGTAATTTTAAACCTCACAGAATTAGCATTTATAATTAATGTTAAATAAGGAAAAATAATATAAAATTCCGATGAATAATAAGTGTGTTACTTTTTAATATTTAAAGCAGAAATACTTCAAAATGTTTTAACCCGGGAACAAGCGCGCACTCGATGCTAACACTAATGGTAGTGCGGGGGGACTCAGTCGCCCCAATCATTTGTTTATAATTATTTTTACTGCACACGATGCAAATCGGAATTCCAGTAAATAATTTAATTAAGCGAAAGTATACTTACCGGCTTTCAAGGACTATTTAATTTTTCTTTGATGATTTGAGAAAAAATCCAATAAAACTGAACTAAAAGGATTCAAAAGTGCAAGACCTTAGGACGCAAATCAGAGAGAAATGTTATTTGCTGGCAAAGCTGTCATATTTTGTTCAAGAAACGGAACTAATGTAAAACTAACCTTACCAGTAAGTTTGAAGGTCAATCAAATGATCAGCAAATGTATTATGTTGCCTGGCTGTGAAAAATGAATCATGTCTACTTTTTCTTTGTACAACTAATGTACAGTATTTCAATAATAATTACAGTGATGAATTGTTTATCTTCTTAGAATTTTTCTCAGGGTCTGGATTTCTTTTTTCTTTTAACGAGTAATATTTTATGTTAAAACGTAATTAAAAAAAATCTCTCATTGAGGAAATACACCAAATTAAACAAAATGTTTTTTTTTCTTCTTCTTTAATTTGGTTTTGGGATCAAAGATAGCTATTTGATGAAGGAAAAATGCCAGATGATAAACATAAATTATATTAGTGTTGTTTTGTATTTTTTTTTATTATGGAAGAAAGTATTTTGTTTTACTTCTTTCCGGTTATTTTTTTAAATCTTTAAATTTTCGATATGCTCGCGCCCCCAAGGGGGGCGCGCCCCACACTTTGAGAAACACTGCATTAGTAGCTTTTTTCTCATTTATTTAAATTTACAGAAAATTGCGGTTCGTCTCTGTTCTCATGACCCTGAATAAAAAAAAATGTGCATGAAATTTTTGACTGTCATAATTCTTATTTTACGGAAAATTACAGGTAGTTGTATATGTGTGGAATTGATGTAAAAAAACTGCATTTGTGAAGCGCTTGACGAAAAACTTGAGATAATTATGTAACATGATATTTATGTACATATAATAAGACTATGTTGCTCAAGGAGGGAATATTGTAAAAAATATTCACGCTATTTAAAAAATTACACTGTAAAAGAATTTATGAATAATTCACTGAATTTTTAGAATTTTTTTTTATTTATTAAATTTGGATTCATTTGTATTTTAATAACTATTTTTATTTAGCTTTATCTGATTTATAATGCATCCTTTACTTTTTAGGTTTCCTAATTGATGAGAAAGAAAAAAAATTATTTTTAATTAAATTCCGATGCTATATTATTGAACTATCTTGAGTTGCTTTAATGTATATTTTATGTAATATGTTCCATTATTTCTTTAAAATAAAGTTCTTATGTTTCCTCTTGACAAAAACAAAACTTTGTTTTAATTGTTTCTTAAATTATCAATGATTTCTCCAATCCCCGTCCAATTAAATTTCAAATCTAGTCTCATTCCTCAAATTGTTTTCTAATATAGTATTACTACTTAAAATTATTCAAAATATGGATTATGATAAATTAATTTAAAAATAATTTTAAGCTTCGTCTTAATTCTTGAAATGATTAAATGCTTCAACTAACGTCAGGCTATTTGTTACACATTGAATAAAGGCAACGAATTTCGATTCGCTACCAAATTACGAAGGCGATACTTGTAATGATACTAAGTCAGGGGTGACGAATCTTTATGGATCAACGAGCCATTTTCTTCTAAAAAAGTGTTTAACGAGGTATAGACGTGCCGTCAAACAATTTCGGCTTGTAATTATTGGGAAAATAATAAAACTAAATACTAACAAAACACAAACCTCTATTTACTACGAAAAAATACCTTTTGCATTGCATAGTTATAAATGTTTTACTTATACGTGTAATGTACGTAAAGTAATTTTAGTGTGACTTCTGTTTTTGCAGATTGGATGACAAATAACTTATATTAAAATTGTAAGATGTTACTTTTTGAAGAATACGTGCTGAATTGGATTCATTTGCCAAACGGTTTCAAAGCACTTAATAATTTTTGCTGTGGTTCACTTTTTTGACAAGAGGGTTTGTGATTTGTTTCAAAATACCGTTTTACAGACGATGTTTTGTGCATACTACTATTCCAGAACACAAAACACACGCCGCTTTGTCGCCTTTACTAATAATGCCATGTTTCTAGATTCAATAAATTTGAAATTCTCTGTTACACTTACTATCTTGCACTTTTTGTTCTTTTGCTGAACTAGCCATGACAAATAACAGTTAAAAATCGTAAATACAGTTGAACCTGTTTTTGTGCGGTAGATAGGGATCACATAAAAAAATCGCACAAAAAAATATTCAAAATTTTCATAAATTCTTACATATAACAAACTAATTCGTGGAAATACTACAAAAAACTTATTTTTATGCGGTGGATAGGGACTGCATAAAAAAAGTCACATTTATAAAATATGCCAATTATTTACGAAATTTATATCTAAGAATACTTTTATAACAAAATAAATAATTAAATATTACACATGGACACATTTTAAAAACATACAGTTTCTCATTGTATATACAGATGAGTCTTTAAAATGCACATACATAATTAATTCATCGCTACTCATCGTAATCCAAAGTCCTATAATGAATAAGTTCAAAATCGCTTTCGTCACTTGAAGGTACAATTTCAATTGATTTATTTTTTGGCATCATAAAGTAAGAGATAAGTTCTTGTGGCGAATGACGGGTGGTCAGTTGCTTGTAAATGTCACAATAACCAGCTATACATGATCGAGGCTCTTTTTGGAATTTTATACTCCTTTCTTAACCGGTATCTATTTTAAGAAAATGCTTTTCCAATTTGTTGGAAAGCTGGATCTCTGCAAATTTTTATCCGCTTTTAAAGAATCTGGCTTCTTGTTCGTCTTCATAATTTATCAAATTATTGATATTGTCACTGTCATTGAAAGTTTCGTCTTCAATCAAGCGCGGGCTGCTGGAGCGTTGAGAGAAAGCAACATAATGCACATTGTCGAGGGACTGTTTATAACAAATGAACAGACCGTCTTGAACTGCCTACATTTCAGTGGCGTAACATACACCCCCATCACGCGGGGGGTGCAGGACTCAAGGGGCCCAACGCCTGACTTACGCTAAATGCATATTTACCCAATTTATAAAATATTAAAGACAAAACCTGATTTTCAGGGAGGATCCTAACATTCTCCGTTACACCACTGGTAAATAGATAGAAAACATTACAGTGGAGCCAAAGCCATTGAGTCCTGTCACGAGGGAGGGCAGGACTCTAGAATACGTATTTACCCAATTTATAAAATATTAAAGGCTAAACCTGACTTTCAGGGGGAGGGGCGTCCTAACATTCTCCATTAACCCACTCGTAAAAAGGCAGAAAACATTACAGTGGCGCTAAAGCCATTGAAATTCATACACCGCATAAAAAAATATTGCACATAAAATTTCGCACAAAAAGGAAATTGCAAAAATAATAGACCGCACAAAAAACAGGTTCAACTGTATAACATAGATAAACTTTGTCTCAATGAAATTGACTATGCTATGCGTAGACAGAATTTACATCCTAAGCAATTGTAGTCTACGACATAACTAAGGCAAGACAATAACAAACGAGTGTAGTCCCCGCGACCGATCATTTACTTTTGTTCGTAATACTTTATAGTGAGCTTTGAAATTTTGAAATAAAATGCAAACCATTTTGATCACTGGTGTGAGAAAAATATTGTGTCGCGTGCCATATATGGCTCGCGTGCCACTGGTTGGCCATCCATGTACTAGATTCTCATCCAAGTTTCACTCTACGTTACAAAAAAACGTTGTGTTCCAGTTAGATTCAAAGCGTAGCAAACCTCATTATTATTCCTCGCAGTGGCTCTTCGGTAAAACCAGAATAAACTGAAATTTACTGATCACGATGTTTACAACCTTGACCTCAAAGTACTAATACTTTCATTCATTTGTATTCATAGAACAAAACAAAAAAGTAATATTGGTAAGGGAAATAATTTTTCAAAAAGTATCCATGTGATAAAGACCATCGTTGCTCTTTTTTGTTCTTATTTCCAATCAAATTGATGAGCTATGTAAACCTTTTGAAGCTTACATTTTTCTGAGAGATCTGGATCATTTCATGAGGAGTTCATGGCTTGAAAAGTTCAACTTCTTCATCCAAACGTAACCTGAAGCTTTCCTTTCACTCTTCAAATAATGAAAACAAGTGAGAAAGTTTTATCATTAATCATCGTTTGAAGTTTGCCGAGTTCTTTAGTAGGATTACCATTGGATCACGGTCGTCTGTTGGAATATGGGTTACCTTTAAGGCTACCACCTAAAAGTGAAAACAAGAGTCATCCAATATTGCCTCTGGAGCAACCAGTATTTTTAATTATGTGTATAGTACTTTGAACTCAGTATTTGACATTGATTTTGATTTTCGTAGAAATTTTAATTCAATGTTATTTTGAAATCTGAAACTTGAAATACTTTGCCTTCTTTTTGAGGAAAAGGGTAATTAAGGGCAGAGTCACATGATAACCTTCAAAAAGAAATTAAATTAAACATAAATTAAATCATTTTAATTTTCCATTCAAGTCTTTTGACTATGGCCAAAAGTTTTAATTTCTTTCATTAAGAGTTTAGTATTCAAGAGTACGGTTCAATAACATTCAATAAGGGTATTTTTTAAAATATATATAGAATGGACAGTTTAAAAAATAACTTTTACCAATATGTGTAACTGTGTATTGTATAAAACGAACTTAATATTTTTCATATCGAGTTTTCACGATGCGTAAAAATCAAACGTCACTAATAACTTTAATTCAGAAATAAATCTTTCCTTTTTTTAAAATCTGGTAATAAACTTCTTTTCGTTTAGCTAAATAATTCCTGTATTTTTTTTAGTTGTATGAATCAAATATTCTGCCACACAAAAAAAAAAAAAATTTTTTTTAATTTGAATCTACGAATATATATATTACATATATACATACAGTGAAAATCGTTTAACTCGAAACTGAGGGAGACTGAAATATTTTTTCGTGTTAAAAAATATTGCAAATATATGTATCTATATATTTAACAAAATTAAGTTTATTAGATTACATCTTATTTATATAGATATGTGTATATGCATGTAGTATATAGATATGTATATATGCATGTAGTTGATAAAAATCGTTCAAACATTTGAGTAATTTGCTCTCTTTTTTAATTATTGATAAAGTAGAGTTAGTAATATACCAAAATCTTTACAGATTTCCATTTTCGTCTTCTGCTTTTGATTAAAAGTCTCAGGTAGCTCCATCTTCCCTTTAAGAGAAAAAACAGTTTGCTTTCCTCCTGAGCTCTTTGTCTCATTGTGCTCATAAAAACACTCTTCTAAAATCGAAGAAAAACACGAGCCAAACTCACTGATTTTTACGCACACTGCGATGTACACGTCCCCAAATTCTTACGCCAACTGATGAGATGTCTTTGTGTGGCGTTTGTAGGGTGGAGGGTGAAAGTAGCTTAGATAAACAAAATTGATTCGTATCATAAGCTATTCCGAGGGGATTTCAATGCCAAGTTAGCTTCCTTTCTACTAAGGTGACCAACCGTTCTCCTTTTATAGGTTTTGTCCTTCCTCGAAAAGTGTCCTCCTTTTCAATATTTAAAAACTGGTCTGTTATTTTCTGTCTTCAAAGATGAACCAAATGATGTTTCCAGAATGTCGAAGACTGATCTGAAACAAATATCACAGGAAATAACAGTTACCAATGTTATTTTTTGACTTCACAAGTTAATTGGGCAAATATAGAAAATTGTGTTGAGTTTTTATTGAAAGAAATGACTATTATTAAAATCGATGACAATTGTCTGTTTGAAGAAGAAAGAAGATTGAATGCATATTAAAATTCTAATAAATTAGAACAATTGGAAAATCAACATGCTGAAAGTTATGGGTGAAAATACTCAAACCATTTCAAAAATGAACACATTCCATATGAAAATTTGGTTATTCTTGTTGAACTTACGTTGTACTGCCCTGGAACTAATGCAGCAGTTGAAAGAGTTTCTTCAGTTGGTAATGATTTTTAGACAAGTGTGAGAAATCAAGATTGAATATGTTAATACATTAGTTAATTGCTTACGTAAAATTCAGTATGAAGGATATTCTTTACTCCCAAAATTTCCGATTTATTAGAAAATGATATGTTGACAAAAAATCATTCAATGGAAAAATACTCGTTTAACTAAACAATTAAAAGGAATATAAACGTAATTGGCGTATTTTTGTTTGGATTAATAAAAAGTTTCATATATTTACGTTGTAATTTTTTCTGAAATTTCTCGTCCTCCTTTTCATTGTAAAAAAACTAGTCACACCTTATTTCTACGAAACATGTGAAACCTCTTCTCTTTCATTTCCCATTTCTCTTAAATCTCGCCTGCGTGGCTGGTGTTTTCCGTATTTTGTTCATTCCCTAATGAGTAATATTTTCGTGTTAAACGATTTTCGTTTTGTGTTAAGAGAAAAAATACATGAAAATACATAGTGGTTTATAGGCACCATTGTACTATTCCATGTTAACCGATATTTCGTCTTCGCGTTAAATGTATTTCACTGTACATATCGAATGAATAGTTTAAGAAATAAATTTTTTCAGTATTTGTAATTGTATTTAATATAAGATGAACTTAACATGTTTCATATCTAATTTTCACAAAACTTGAAAATCAAAAGTCATTTCTAACTTTAAATTATAAATCATTCTTTTTGCTAAAAATTTTCTTATTCCCCTTTTTAAAATCTAGTAATGAGCTTCTTTTCGTTTAGCTAAATAATTCCGGTGTTTTTTAGTCGTATTGAACAAATATTTTGTAACTAAAAAAATGTTTTTAAAACTTTCAAGCCATAAATATAATTATATATTTATGTATAAGGATTTAGCATCAAAAGTAGATAAATTAAAAAATGAAATATTTTCATTATTAGCTTAACATTTTATTTTCTTTAACTAAAAAAAGTGTTGTGTGTCTGTATGTAACGTTTCGTAAGTTTTAGTTATTACTTAAAAATAATGAAGATATTTAGACAAAATTTATTCTACTTCTGTATAGTAATAGATCCTTGTGCACTTAGTGTTGTAAATTACGGTTATTGATGTATATTTGTTTGGTTTCAGGAGGTCGTAGATTGAAGTAAATGCAATATCGAAATGACAGATGTGAAGAAATCCCTTTATTTGAAAGTTTATAGTCCCTGGAAAATCTACGATGAAAGGAACTGTTCATGATAATGATACACTATCAGGCCAAACGTACACAGGTGCGGACTAGAGAAATCCTTAGCTATATATTAATATGTTGTCTATTGTTACCTATACATTAAATTGTCCTATATTTTAATACAATGAAGCCGGTACAAGTATGGGGAGACTTTCCAAAGTTTTTGATACGTGACCATAAGAATTGATTTCCAGGCGTCCATCACAAATGGAGTGAGTGTCGGCAGTGAGGAGGGTCGATTTGTCAGGTTATGTAATCTGCGTTATAATTCGGCCCAAAGGTGTTCTATGGGATTTAGATTGGGGTTTTGAAAAGGCCAGTCTAGTTTCTGAATATTATTTTCATCAAATAATGGCTCTGCAAGTCTGAGTGTGCAAATGGAGCAGCTGTCCTGGAGGTAGAGAAATGGGTCTTCCCCGAAATGTTGTAGAGTTTGCGATACCCCCCTGCCCCGTGGGTATCATCTCCTCATCCACGCGACCTAGATTTGTAGGGATAAATAATTGACCATTCGAACCTTCCATAATAAATCTAGTTTATTATATCTCAATGTATATTAATCAATGCAACACAAGCCTTAGAGGAAATCGGATCAGGAATGATACGGCGTAATTATTAACACTAAGTTAAATTAGTGCCTGAAATCCTACTCACTATCTTTATGATAAATTAACCTCCGAATCTTTATCTATATATAGTCTATTCCTTAACTAGCTAGAGTCCGCTCTATAATTAAACTTTAATAATCAATCGCTTACCTATATCACACGGCGATCAGCAATCAAGTTTTATATCCTTCTCTTGTACTTTATTCCTTTAATATTAATCTTCTATATATTATTATTATCCGACTTGATCCAGCTTCTATTCACTTTCTGTCTTCTAACCGACTTCTATATGGCTCCTATAATACTCCCCGGCCTCCAGCCGACTTTTACTCGAATGCAAAAGCTCCAATATATATAATCATTCACTAATCCGCATATCGCGTTTTCTTCTTGAGAAAGTTGGATTGAAATGCCATTTTGGCCCCAAATATTCCCCAAGAGGATTAGTTTACAAGGCGTGATAAAGCCCAGTCACAAGTTAAGAGAGCAGCATTGTCCAGAATGTCCACATACATCTCAAAGTTCCTGTTTCCAGCCACAAGAGTTAAGGGATCCAGGTTAAATCATGAAAAACACCTACACACCGTGATGCTACCACCACCAAGCTTTACTGTCGGTACAATGCAGTCACTTAAAAAGCGCTCGCCGGATATAAACGTTGTTTTTAAGCAATTAATATCTAAATCTTAGCATTAAGCTTTCGATTGTATATAAAAGCAATCTTTTAGACAGTGGCATAACGTACACTTCCGCATCGCGAGGGGGAGGCAACATTCTAAAGGGCCCAAAACCTATATTATGTTAAGGTTTTACAATTTTTGTAAGATTTGGCCTGGTTCTCAAAACCTGACTCTGCAGAGGGGGGCTAATATTCTCCGTTACGCCACTGCTTATAGACCATACCGTTTGATTTATAAAAGACAGAAAAAGACAAGACAGGACTTGAATTTCTAAAACAGAAGTATATTTATCTTTTACGCCTCCATATCCTACCCTTGGAAGCTAATATTCTCAAAACCTATTCTTAGTGGATCTCTATTCAACAACAAAAACATATCTACCAAATTTCAAATCTGTAGTTCCAATAGGCTGAAAAATTGAAATTTTTGTCTTTTATGCCCCCTCCCTAGCTCACTGGGAATCGATTTTTGCAACTCGCGTTTTCGCAGATCTCTACTCAACAAAAAAAACATGCCTGCCAAATTTCAAATCTATAGGCCAAATTGTTCCTGTGATCCCGTACTGAGCGAGTGAATGGGTTTTTCTCGTATATATACATATTAAGAATGTGTAAAATAAGGAAGAATTTTTATAAGAATATTGGAAATCCTATATTCAACTTGTCTAATCTGTTTTAAAAATTGCATGAATTTGTCAAAAAATTGATGAGTTTCATGACAAGTATCAATTATTTCCTTTAAGAAAACATAATAATGATTGATGAATAAAATAACAATTGTTCGCAAATTCACAAAAATACTTGTTTTTACAATTCATGTCACATTTTTATAAATGCTTGCAATTAATTGGCCCATTTCGTTTTTTAATACATCTTCGTTTTATAATACTCATAGGCATTTTTTTCTCTTTCTGGATAAATCAAAATCTAAGGAATTAACTGATATTAATTTTTTTTGTGTACTATTAACAAATTCCTTTTATTATTAAGAAAGTATATGAAACTCATTGGAATATATATATATATATATAGTATAATAAAATAAAAGTGAAGTACTCGAACCTACAGTGCTAAAGAGGTAATAAATTGGAATTCAGCAGGCACAACAAATGTAGATACAAAAAAAGTCTTTGGACAAAACTGGAGACCTATTATGATTTCTAAAGCTGTCTCTGAATTATGCCAGAAAATTAGGGTTAGGAATGCTTTGTAGATCCAACCTTCCCCGTACAGCAGAAATTTTCGACATAATAGAAAGAGAAAAAAAAGAGCCAAGTTGAAAAGTTAAGCCTAATACAACATGTGGCTGATGAACTTAATAGTATAGTAAAAAGAAATTGAGAAAAGAGAACAATAATGAATCTCTCAAGGAGAGGAATAATAATAAAAAAATTTATATAGAAAAAATTAGGATTATTTTTTCTACATATATATACATATTCTCTTCTTAAGTTTAACCAAAAAGGAAAGATAAAAAGAGATCATAGGTGTATCTTAATCTCAAAAATAATTTTTTTAGAATCTACTTTTCTTTAAAACAAATTAAGGTAGACACGAGTTTTGTCAGTCGTATATTTGCAAACAAATCACGACTTGAGTTGAGCTTGCGAATTCTAATTCCAAAATTTGAATATATCCTAAAATCTACTTATATTTTATCATGGGTGGAAAAAGAACATCACATACATTTTTTATCTTAGTCACAAGTCATTTTTAGTACTTGAGTCAAAAAAATCTCTACACTGATATCTATATTTATATCTACATTTCTTGTCTCTGAATATTTATGCAGCTTTTAATAACTCTATCTTTTGGGAATAAATTATTAAATGTAATTTATTTAAGGCAATCAGTTAAAAAATATGATTAATACTTGAAGAATATCACATCTATTAAAGAACACTTGATGTTTTTAATAGTATTTGCAAATAATAACTCTGAAAGAAAATACCCTATTTTAGCCACTGCTTATGACAGGTTTTAAAATGAAAGGGAAAAAAAATTAAGAAATGAGATATGTTCGAAATCTTAAAACAAATCAGAAATAGAATATAATATAAGTTGTTTTAATGACGACTTATCAGATGAGAAATATAACAATAAATTATATGAAAACGCGTAACGATAAAATGAATTAAGGTTTACACTAAGAAATCTGGGTATTTTTGCGAAATATGCGAATGAAACTTAATCAGGAATATCATCTGTTTTTCTAAATCAATTTTTAAATATTATTTTAGCTTATTCATATTTACTATATTTTCGTGATGTAAATAAAAACTCGAAATGAAAAGCTTAAAATCGGTTCTGAATTTAAAAAAGTCCGTATAATATACCGCAAAATCCGGCGTATATAACTCGCACCTATACTTTCAAACTGCATTTTTTTATTTTGAGGTATATTCGCCGTAAAACGCGCTCCCCCTGTTTTACGAAAAAAACCTGCAAAGTACGTTAGAGATGCTATTATGTTTTAAATCCATTTTTTGGGGGGGTATTATCCAAGGATTTTGAAAAAATAGTATTTTCTAGAAAAATAACCCTTTAAGTTCATAATGTATGTTGTTGTTGTGGCTAATGCCACCTGTCTGACGTAGTCAGAACGAGGCCCAGGAAATTTATCGTGGCATGGGCAAGAGGTACGCCTGTCTTTGGCCTTGAGCACCATACAGGTGACAGTGCGATTTAAGCTCAGTGAAACTTCCCCGAAAGGACGATAGATGGCGACACGACCTCTATCTCCACCTCCACAATTTCTGCAAGTGAACTGAAGGGGAGGGAAATATTCTCCAGTTCCTGCGCTAGTGAATAAGCCCACAAGACTACGGACCCACTGATTTAACGAGCACGTACTCCGTGTGCACTCGGAGGGTATTTGGTGACATCGAGCATCGAACCCAGGCCCTCCGGTCTGGAGTCCGATGCTCTAACCACTAGGCTACTCACGGGCATAATGTATGACTGAGTGAATATTAACATAGCACTGTTCACGAGGGCTTTTGGCGAAGAAACACGTAATTTTGAACCATGGTCAAGTGATGTGGACGACACCTGAGCCTCTCTCATAATGTATGACATTTCTTTTAAATAAACAGTATTCCGATCGTTGTAGAAGCCTAAGTTTTTTTATGCGTATCTCTTTTTTTTTACACTTTTGAAGCTATCATTTTTATACCCAGCGTATAACGCGCAACCGTAAATTTCGATCATAATTTTTGGGTTAAAAGTGCGCGTTATACGTCGGATTTTACGATAAACTTTTTCAGTCCGTAGTTGTAATTCTATTTTTTGTCACGAATACCATCCGCCAACTGAGCACCTCCGCCAATGTTCTGATGTAACCCTCCACTAGAAGTTGTAGCTTCCATCTTAGAACAGCGTTTGAACACAAATCTAGTGTTGAGTTAAACAAATGTTTGTAAATGCTGGTTCGAGTTTTTTCAAGAATAATGCGACTATAGAACAGTAATTTGGTTTTATTTCGAGCGTGCTATTCGCACGCTGCTCCAAGATGGAAGCTAGAACAACAACTTTTAGCGGAGGTGCTCAGTCGGCGGATGACATTCACGACAAAAAAATAGCTACAATTACGGATCTTTCATATTTCTGGATTATTTTAATAAATTCAGTCATAAAATAAAACAATCTGGAAATTTAGAATGTAATAAAGATAATAAAAATAACGAAAGAACAGTGGCAGAGAAAATTTGCTTCTTTTAGTCTCATTTTACATTTGCAGTTCTGTTCCAAAGACTCAAAATTTTAAAACTCCAACTAGGACTTCACCGATCAGGAAAATAATATTTCTTATCATTGGTCAAATCTCTTAAGTAGTTCTAGAACAATAGTTTCCAAAAATAGATTGGTCAACACACATACCGTATTTAAATCTACAGGAGAGCTTGTGTAGAGAATAGTTCTCACAGAAATATCAAAAAGTTATTTTAATAAATAAGAACTGATTGAAAGAATCATCAATGCTTATTATTATACTTATGCAAAAAAATTGTTCACACTACGCCTAGCACATGCAAATTGATGATCAAGAATAAAAAATTATAAGAATGATCTAACATTTATTAAAATGTATATTAATTCTTCCGATTTGTAGTTTATAATTTTACTTTTTCTTCATTTGAGTAGATTTTAATACGCTTTAAAATTTTTAATTACATTCTAAGCATGTACATGATATTGACCGACCTTACAATAGAAGTAGTTGCCACGACACAAAACACCAAAAAATAATAACTAACTAGACATAAGTTTTGATACAAGTATAAAATGTTTAAATTAAAAGATGTTTAGTAAAATTTAAAACTAAATCTTCCTAAAGTTTTATTTTATCTTTTTTTAAACATATTATCCCTTTTATTCAACATTATTACTTTCAACTTCTCACGGGTTTAAGTATCTTTGGCTAATCATCAATCGAGGTACGCAATATCTCCAAGAAAATTTCCATCGCTGCTTTCCTTGAAGAACGCTTAAGACTGTTCTCATTGGGAGGATGTTTTTGGCCCACTTTTGACTCTAATATTCACCAAAATTTATAGTCGAGTGGAGTTGAATCCGGTCTTCTGGAAAGTCAATCTTTGTGTTTTATTAAGTCCGGCACATTTTCTTTCCACCACCATTGGATCATTTTCGCCTTTTTGAGCAGGAATCTACTCCTGCTGAAAAATCTAAACGTTTAAATTGAATTGGTAAATAGCAACGGACATATAGAAAAGCGCAGACTTAATTCTTTTCAGATTCTTTCCTTTCTCTTTAATCTAAAATTAACTATTTAAAAAAAAATTCAATAAGGAGTCAATAATAATAAAAGTAAAATTATACATGTATACATTTTTATTATTAAATTTACGTTTCATATTTTGCTATAACGAGCGCACTTTTTATTGAAATCAGATGAAATTTTTTAAAAATATAATAGGACTTTTGTCCTTTTTTAACAAACAAAATAAGAAACGTACTATTTCATATGTTATCAATATTTTTAAACTAAATTTCGAAAGAAAAGTAGACAATTTTAGTTTTAATCTCAGTTTTTCAATTCCTAGTATTTGTTACTCTCTCCCTAGATGTATACATATTTAACCCTTCTTTTAAATATTTAAGTACATTTATAATACTAGTGTCCCTTAAGTAATAGTAGCATGTAGACAAACTTTTTATTTTTTTATTTCTATTCTTTTCATACTTTAGTGACGTGCTACTATTCAGCCAATCCCAAGCTTTGAATTTGCATTTGAGTCCAGAATCTGGCAATAACTTGTTTATTGTACTCAAATTTAGCGTGGGCTCATCATTTTTTTAATGCAATTTTTAGATAAGTTGTGATGACCCCCTGGGTCACACCTTGAACACCAAGATTAATTTGAGGCAAAGAACCACTAAGAGCCATTTTGAATAATAATAATATTTATTTATTACTATAATTTTCTCAAAAATCTCTAACATATAATACGATAATGTTACGTCTCTTCAAGGGATTTGCCTTTATATTAAATTAAATTACTAAGAATACAATTAATTAATAATCTAGCTCAAACTCAAGTAAGGTTTACCGAAATAGGAAATCCGAGAAACACACGTATTCGAGAATTCTATAAACATTCATTAACTTTAACTAAGTAGCTCAAACTGACGCTTACTTTAAGCGTACGTGAATTATATTTACCGCTGGCTTATATCAGCTTTCTGGTACGTCTCACAGCACGACGTCTTCACGAATCTAATCTCCTTGAATCTTCTAGTAATGCGTTTAAAGTTACTGGCTCAATAGCCTACCATCATCTCTCCTGCTATCTCGCGACTCTCAACTTAAATACCTTATCTAATTTAAATATCCCGTACCTCTTTTTGGAGTTGATTGGAAATAAACGCGAATTTATATTCCCCAGAAAGACGCCTAAGAAGATTAGTGGAAAGGTTCCGTACAGATTCGTCACAAAGTTACCTTTTTATTGTAATAAATTCAGATATTCTATCCATTATTTTCAATAGGTCTTTGCTCAGTATTATTAAAAGAAATGGGGAAGATTGGCTGGACAAAAAAAAACATGTTCAACCCCACTTTTATATAAATTATTTTATATATAAAAGCTGTCCTAAGTCAGCAATGTTTATAATACTGTAGCATCCATATTATATATATATATATTAAATTCTCTATTATTTTAATTTCTAATATTTACTTTCAAAAATCTTAAGTCTGGCTAACTTGGAATTTCAATTTGTTTCTGTTTTGATAATTATTGTTTATTTATCTCTCTTTAGTAGAGAATTTTTAATATATATACTATATTACATGTACTGTTCGAATTAATTGGGACAAATGGGAAAAAAGTGATTTTTTTCAAAACCTTAGCTTTTTATCATTACATGCCTTAAATAGACTGAAAAATTTGTATAATAGTTCAAAGTATGATCTCCTTTAGCCTAATTGACCTTTTGAACACGTTTTCTTATTGAAGCCGTTAGAGTAGCACACATGTTCTTGATTTCAACATCGTAGAAACACACTAGTACAGTCCTTTTTATCATTTGCTCTGTTGTCGTGCAATTCATTTTAGCAAAACTATTCTTGAGAATATGCCATCAGTTTTGAACAGGATTTAAGTCTGGAGAATTTTCAAGCCAATCGAGCACTATTATTTTATTTTTCACATAAAAGCGCGGACCAATTCTGAATTGTGACAAGGGGCTAAATCATGTTGAAATGTTTCATCAAAATGTTTCCATGAATTAAACAATCCTACTTAATATTATTTCTATATATTTCACAGAATTCATTATGCCTTTAAGGGGAATTAAGCTTTCAATGTCATTTGTTGTGAAAAAAAAACATCTGTTAAGATGTTTAAGCTGTTAAATATCTGTTAAACATCTGCAACAAAGTTTCCATTTCACTTCATCAAACTACACTTGATTTGTATTCCTGCACAAATAAATGTTTCATCACTGAAAATCTCTTTCTTCCAGTCGTTAACAGTCCATGATCGGTATTTTTTAGTTCTTGCTAAACGTTTTTTTATCGTTTTCTGAGTTAGAAATAGTTTTTTCCTCAGTCAAGTTGCCTTAAGGCTATCTTTCAGGAGCCTTTTCCGTACAGTTGAGGTAATCTCTTCAAAACCATTATCCAATAAATCCCTTCAAAGGTCTGTTCTTGTCTTACCTGTATTTATTTTGCTATTTAATATTAAAATTTTATCAATTCCTGGAGTAATTTTCCGCTCTCACCCACATTTTTCTTTTCCTCTTTAGAAACGATGATCCATAATCTTGAAAAGCTTTTAAAATTCTTGAAACACTTAATTTGATCCCACCAACTGCCATGGCTATATTCCTAACAGTCATAGAAACATGTTCACTAAGAGTGATTTATTTTAGAATAGTTCCCCGAAGTAATATCCATCTTTGAACAAGAACAGGTAACAGGTGTTATATAGAACGCAAAATTAAAATTACCAGTTCCCCCACTGAAAGGCTCACAATTAAGCTCCTGATACACTAAAACGAATAAATTATAGTCAAAGTGGATCTGGCACACTACCTAAAGACAGATATAACGGGTTTGAGGAAGTTCGGGACATCACTAGTAATCACATACCAAGAAAAATATGTTTGTCCTAATTAATTCGAACAGTATATATATATATATATATATATATATATATATATATATATATATATATATATAATAATTCCCTCTAATATCCATTTAATTAACTCTTTTTAATAATCTATAAATAAACTTTAATTCTTAGATTCAAAACTATCGTCCGAATCTTAATCGAAATCGACTAATATTATTAAATCATAAATCCCTTTCCCGCTCATTGTAGCCAATTGGAGTTTTTATTACAAAATAGTCAAGTGGTCTTCCCCGCCGACTATAAATACCAAGATCTGGAAATCCCGCTTGCTCTTCTCTCTGTAATCATGTAGCCAGCCGGCCGCAGCGCGCTTTGTGATCGCGCTCTTTGTCTGTTTGCTTTCACCATGTAATCGTCACCATTTTTGTATCCAGCTCGTCATCTTGAATATGTGTAAATAGCTGCAGCTCGTGTAACGTTTATGTCTTTGTGTGTTCTTATGCTTCTGTAATGTCGTAACGTTTTTGATGTGTCATGTCAAAAAAAAAAAAGATGAACGTCCACTCTTAAGATGTTTTCTGTGAAACCCTGAATAAACAAACGAATGCACCAACATCGGCCAACGTTATTATATATATATACTCATGGAGAAAAAAATAACGCACCAGCAAGGAGTCGTCATAATGAAACGAAATTTTACATACGTAATTACTACTTTGATAAAAGTAAATGATTAGAAAATCAAAAAAAAGGATCATTAATTTCAGAGAAAAAGGCAAAAGAAGGGAGGATTTAGCCCATCAGCCCCTTCAATGCACAATGCGATACGATCGGGCATTGAGGCATACAAGTTCTGTATGATGTCTTGAGACATTTCTTTCCATATTTGCTGTAACTTTGCCTCTAGATCGTTCAAACTCGTGGGATGCCCAACTCTCCGTCCCAAATGATCCCAGATATGCTCGATTGGACACATCTGGGGATCGGGCAGGCCAAAAAAGGGCAGTAACAGGGCCTTTGTAAACGATTCAGAACACTCAAACAAGCTTTGGTTACTTGTTTTATACTCCAAGGAGAACGAAATTAAATTCCCTCTACAGGCTATACGTAATGCGCAATCACGCTGCATTTCTAATCGTTTCCATGTCTCCCCGACATGTACTTTCATGCCAAGTTTCGTTACGATCCCGCAATTATTTCTTGGTACGCTAGATTTTTTGTCCATGAGTGTATGTATATATATATATATATATATATATATATATATATATATGTGTGTGTGTATGTGTGTGTGTGTGTGTGTGTGTGTGTGTGTGTGTGTGTGTGTGTGTGTGTGTGTGTGTGTGTGTGTGTGTGTGTGTGTGTGTGTGTGTGTGTGTGTGTGTGTGTGTGTAACCTTGGCCGGTGTTGGTTTATTTTTGCTGGTGGTTTCTGAATAAGCAGAGAACTTCTGATTTCATTTTGCTCTTCTTTATTTTCACATAAAACAACAAAGACGTTACGACTTCGCAATAAGCATAAAAGCACACAAAGACAAAGAATAAAAGAGCTGCAGCTATTTTTACATTTTCACATCAAGACGGAGACAAAAAAAGAGACAGCGAGCACAGAAAAACTCGCTTTTTTATACCGGTAGTGAATATCGCGTGACTCCTTTGTAACAACAGCTCTGATTGGTTAAAATGGGTGGGAAAGAGATTTCTGATAGTAATTAATTGCGATTAAGATTATGAGTTAGTTTTGAACCTAAGAATTAAAAGATTATTAAAAAAATTAATTAAAAGGATGCTAGAGGGAATTAATATATATATATATATATATATGTGTGTGTGTGTGTGTGTGTGCGTGTGTGTGCGCGCGCGCGTGTGTGTGTGTGTGTGTGTGTGTGTGTGTGTGTGTGTGTGTGTGTGTGTGTGTAATGATAAATCTTATTGTGACATAATTTGTCGTGGCGAGTGGTTGATTTTAACATGGCGAACCAAAGGTAGGTCGTGGCTGGTAGTGACCTATTGATTACGGCAATGAGGCAGTTTTGAAATTTAATCCAATTTATTGTTCTTCTGGAAACACATATGCATCTTACAAACAATAAGGGCTGGACGGCACGACACAGACAAAGAGAATTCACACAAACACACAAAGCGTGGCAGCCGGTTAGCTACATGATTGCAGAGAGGCGAGTGCAGAAGAGAGCGCGCGATTTCCAGATCTCGGTATTTATAGAAAACGGGACGTCACGTGATTTTAGGAGGTGGATGGAGATAGTTTCTAAAGTCCCCGGCAAGCGGGTAACCAATTAAAATAATTACACGATTCTTCTGAAGAACTGGACATTAAATAATTCAAGAGCTATTACCGATTAAATTGTCGGAATTGTTACATGGTCGCAAAAAAATATATGCACCCAGAAGAAATCGAGCTACAATCACAAAACTCGGCAAGAATGTTGTCTGGTAAGAGATATGCAAATGATTAAAATTTCAGCCAATGAGTAGTGTGCTATGCGCATATTAGTTGCGCAACTGAGTTTAAAAGCATGAGTACGAGCGCCGTACGGCTATCCAAACGAATCTGATGACTTTGATAGACGATATTGAGACTTAGGATGCCTCTAAGACGTAACCGGTGGCAGTACGAGCAGCTGACGGACTTTGTTTTGAAGCAGGTTGGTCGAATCGGCCGCCACCTCGGTCGGAGCGATATTAGTTGCTCGGTGTTGGCAACAGTGGATCACAGTGTACCGTCGCGGAGGGTCAGGACGTCAGGAACACAAATGAAGGATCGTGCAATCAGAAGAGTGGCCACTGGCACCAACAACGTCGCTAGCATCGATTCAACGCCACTTACCTCCTTCCAGACATCCAGTGCCATCAAGAGACAAGGAGACGACTGACCGAATTGGCTTGAGGAGCCACGTCCGCAAACACACTGACCACATCATAGGCAGTGTCGACTGGATTTTTGCCGACCTCGGGCAACTTGGAGTGTTGGAGACGTGCAGTGATGAATCCCGATTCAGTCTCAGTGCTGATGACCACCGCACACGTGTCTGGAGGCGCACCGGCCAGCGAACCGATCCGGCATTTATTGTCGAGCGGCATACAGCACAAGGTGTGACGATTTGGGACACACGATCATCTTTAGTGGTCCTTCGGCACTTTGACAGCTTTATGGACGATATTTTAACGCCGATTGTGCTACCCATGATATCAAGTCGCCCAGGTGCCATTTTCAACAGGATAATGCTCGTCCACATACTACGCGACTCTCCCAACAATGGTCAAGGATATGACGTCCTACCAGAGGTCACCAGATCTATCGCCAATAGATCATGTCTGGAACCGCTGGGAAGGCAACTGCAGCCGTCCCGAGATACAGGAGAATTAACTGCGCAGATGCAAAAATGGCAGGATCTTCCACAGGGGGTCATAATTCTCGATGCCACGCCGAATTTCGGCTTGTATAAGAGGTGGCTTTAACTGATTTTTAACCATTAATAAAATATATTTTGTTCTGAATTTTTAATCATTTGTTTATTTTCATATACACTACATGCATACCAAATTTCGTGAATGTAGCTCAATTTCTTCTGGGTGCATATATTTTTTTGCGACAGTGTATATATATATATATATATATATATATATATATATATATATATATATATATATATATATATATATATATATATATATATTAGTTTGGGGGAAAAGAAATCCATTATTTTTGCATGAAATTCAAGACTTTATTTAACATGCTTCAGATTGTCCGATTTGGGTCAAATATGCACCGTTTTGTTGTATAATTTGTTATAATTTTGAAGGTAGTTTCATAATGCCTCTCTCATGGAAGTCTTGATCCTTATTGGCGAAAAACTCTAGTAATCGATTTTCACAATCTTCTCTTGATCCCAATTTCTTATCACTCAGGAAGTTTTGCAATGCGAGAAAAAGGTGGTAATCCCTTGGTGCCAGGTCCGGAATATATGGTGGATGCATTAAAATTTCCCAACCAAGCTCCCATTGCAGACGAACTAAGCGAGTCATTACAGACGTGGGTAGCCTGGCGTTGTCCTGATGGAACGCAACACCTCTTCTGTAGGCCAATTCTGGCCGTTTCGGGTCAGTCGCTAGCTTCAAATCGTCCCGTTGTTGACAGTAGAGATCTGAATTTAGTGTATGGCCATATGAAAGTATCTCATAATAAATTATTCATTTCCAGTCCCACCAAATGCACAGTAGAACCTTCCTGGCCGTTAGTCTTGGTTTGGCTACCGTTTGAGCTGCTTCACTGTGCTTTGATCACGATCGTTTTCACAGAATATTGTCGTATGTGACCCATTTCTCATCCCCACTCACCATTCACTTAAGAAATGAGTCGATTTCATTCCGTTTGGCCAAGGCTTTGCAGATGGAAATTCGATCCATCATGTTTTTGGTGTGGCACCCAAACATTGAGCTTCTTTTTGAATCCAAGTTTCCGCAAATGGTTTAAAACCATTTTATGGTCATCTTCGGCTCCTGTGCGATGCTGCGACTACTCACATGCCGATCAATTGCGATTCTTTCTGTTGCTTTATCGACATTTTCAACGATGGGCCTATCTGTGCGAGGTGCATCTTTATCATCAAAAATGCCTGAACGTAATCGACGAAACCAAAATTGCACGTAATAAGCTGTTACAGTATCGGCACCATAAACACTATTCAAAATTTCAGCCGCCTGGCTTGCATTTTCTCGTTATGGAAGAAAACTGTAAAATGTACCGAATTTTCTCTTTGTTGACTTCCGTTTTTAATACTCTGTAACTCACAACTGAATGGACCAAACAAAACACAACAAAATAATTTTTAGTGTGAAATATCACCTTGACAACAAGCATAAATTTGAAATTCTTTGATTGGTACTTCACGAGATATCGACACTACAGCCATCTACCGAAAGATAATGGATTTCTTTTTCACCAACCTTATATATATATATATATATATATATACTGGTGTGCAAAAATTAAGGACGAAGTCGAAAAATTAGCATATCAGCTGAACGAAGAGGCAGAGCAGACAGAAAGACCAATCAGGAGATTAAGTAAGGTGATGTACGGTAGTACATGCGCAGATATGCAGGTAGACGTAATGGGGGAGTGTCTGAGTAGTATAAAGCATGTTGTCGGTGTAAGATCAGTATTTCTGGCAAAGAGATTGCACGCCGTATAGCAGTTAAAATCACACCGAGTTGCTGCCTCAGCGAGAAATGGCGAATAATCAATCTGTTGGACAACATCTGGATGCTTTTACCCGAGGTCGAATCATTGGGAAGTTGGAGGAAGGCCGCAGTGTGACAAGTGTGGCTGCAGAGTTCGGAATTGCTCACAGCATCGTTTCACGACTTTGGAGACAATTTCAAACTACAGGAACAGCTATCCGGGGGTTCAGTAGTGGTCGTCCACGAGGAACCACACCCGCAGATGACCGGTACATTGTCTTACAGGCCAGAAGAAACAGGCGGCAGACAGCGGGAGAAATCGCTAGACACACGACACAGGCGACTGGACGACCGATATCGCGTTTTACCGTGGCCAGAAGACTGCACGGTGGTGATCTGTTTGCATTACGCCCTGTACGGTGTGTACCTTTAACGCCTGCTCATCGGAGAAGGCGTTCTCTGTGGTGCCGGGAACACCGGAATTGGAGAGACAATGAATGGGGACGAGTACTCTTTACAGATGAGAGCAGATTCAGTTTGAGTAGCGATTCTCATCGCATACTCATCTGGAAAGAGCGGGGAAGCCGCAATCATCCCTCGAACATCATTGAAAGGGACAGGTATGGAGGTCGCGGTGTTCTCGTTTGGGGAGGCATCATGCTTGGTAGTCGTACAGATCTTCATATCTTCGACGCAGGTTCAGTCAACGGGACCCGTTATTGTAACGAGATTCTTCTTCCATATGTGCGTCTTTTTAGAGGCGCTATGGGTCTGCAGCTCCTTTTCATGGACGACAATGCACCATGTCATCGCACAGTAGCTGCCGAACAGCTCTTAGAGAGTGAGGATATTGAACGTATGGATTGGCCGGCACGATCTCCGGATCTCAATCCTATCGAGCATGTATGGGATTTTCTAGGCAGACGCTTGGCAGCTCTTACCTTACCACCAGTAACGATTCTGGAGCTTCGATTGGCGCTGCAAGACGAATGGGCAGGAATGCCTCAACAACTCATTGACACCCTCATTCTCAGCATGGGCAGACGCTGTGAAACCTGCCTAGCAGTCAGAGGAGATCCTATTCCCTACTAAAGACTGGATGTTTCTTGCTGGACACCCATCACAGGGATGTTTCGGCCTTCAGTCGCATTGCGCTCCATGCTACTTTTTCAATAAAGCTTCTTTTTATCCCTCTGATTTCTCTTTTAGTAAGTGTTGCTTACATATTACACATGTCCTTACGTATTGGGGATCTTACGGTATTAAATGTGTTGATTTGGAAAGCTTTTGTACAAAGTTATATTGAAAAAACCATCTCGTCCTTAATTTTTGCACACCAGTGTATATATATATATATATATATATATATATATATATATATATATATATATATATCTTGTTCAAATTTTCAATCACTGGTAAAATGTTTTCCATTCCTCCATTCAAGTTCAGGTACATTTTTAGAACTTGTAAAGGACGATACTTGATGTTAATACAATTTTTTCGAATATTAATTCATTAATTAAATTTAAAAATGAATAAATAGTAACAAACAAAAGTAATAGTCTAACAGCATTTATAGAAAGGAAAAATGTTCGATGTGTTCCTGTGGCTTATTGGATAGCGCGTTGACCTTCTAGACCAAAGGACGTGGGTTCGAATCCCACCTGGGAAGGCCGAATTTCTGAGAATGTGATACCTTTTTTACTTCACTACTTTATTAGAATAATTAAGTTTAATTAATGAATAAACAGTAACAAACAGAAAAAGCTCAACACCCTATTCAGAAAGGAAACTGGAAAATTTCAAGTACAATCACTTTCTATTTTTGTCTCTTAATATTGTGATTCTGTCATATGTATGTTCATATTTATATTAATTGTTACCATTTAATTTTTTAACAAAAAGTAACTAAAATAAAATTTTTCCTTGTTGTCATAAATAGGAATTGACTTAATTTTTTTTATATTATTTGTTTTTGACTATGCTGCAATGGGGTTTTTTAAATGAATTTTGTTGAAATAATTCAATAAATTTATCCGAGGTTAATCAATAATTATAAAAATCAGAAGAAATAAAAAACTAACCTTTCAAAATAAAAAAAAAAGTAGAACTGCTTAAACTAAAAAAGATTTTTTTTTTATTGAGATTTATCGTGACGGTTTTTTTCCCTCCTGCTATGGCTATCTATCATTGCCTCAGCTAATGAAAATGAAGAGCAAGCTGAAATATTTAGCGTTCAAGGACAAAACATTTGACACCTGAATAATGTGAAGAGATATTTTTCCCCTATTGGATCGACGAACTGAGTAATATGTAAATGGAACTGTTGACCCTATTTTTAAGGCAAAAAAAGTGGAATATTTTCCCTTTACTACGTTTAAAGAAGATTTTTATAGATAAATTGTGTGAACAGA
The DNA here is from genome assembly GCA_019973935.1 of Trichonephila clavipes. Lineage (NCBI taxonomy): Eukaryota > Metazoa > Arthropoda > Arachnida > Araneae > Nephilidae > Trichonephila > Trichonephila clavipes. The sequence continues at coordinate 227,981 of BMAU01016972.1, forward strand.
ATAATTTTTTTTCGCTGAAATCTCTTGCGTAACTGATAAAAAAAACATTATACTATTATTATTTACAGCACATTAATCTTTATTAAATAAATGTATGAAATAATTATCAAAATGTTTTAATAATTGTCACAATTACCATTGCAATTTTTGAGAAATATAAATTCAATTCTCAGAGTTTATTTTGATGTTTAAGCGAACTCTGATTTTTCAATTCCTACTATTAGTTCACATTCTCTCCCTATATATATATATATATATATATATATCTTGTTCAAATTTTCAATCTTTAATAAAATACTTTTTATTCATCCACTCAAGTTCAAATACATATTTAAAACTTGTAGTGGATGACACTTGATGTTAATACAGTTTTTTCAAAAATTAATTCATTAATTAAATTGAACTAATGAATAAATAGTAACAAACAAAAATAATAGTCCAACACCATACATAAAAAGAAAAATCGCACGTTGTGTCCCTGTAGCGCAATGGATAGCGCGTTGAACTTCTATTCTAAAGGTCGTGGGTTCGAATCCCGACCGGCATGGCCTAATTTCTCAGAATGTGCTTTCTTTTTACTATACTATTTTATTGGAATAATTAAATTTAATTAATGAATACATCGTAACCACAACAAAAATAATAGTCCAACACCATATGTAGAAAGGAAAATGGGAAATTTCAAGGAAAATCGCTATCTATTTTGCTTCTTAATATTGGGATTCTGCCATATGTATATAGATATTTATATTAATTGTAATTATTTAAAATTGTAATTATAAAAAGAAACTAAAATAAAAATTTTCTTTGTTTACCTAAGTAGGAATTGACTTAAATTTTTTTTGTTTTACTTGTTCTCATGCATACACACATCCAAATATATATCAATTATTTTTAAGATATATAGTAAATTCTGCGCGTAACACGTAATAATTAAATACCAGTAACATCAGCACTGCTACCTTTTTTTAGCACGCTTTTATAAACCTCACATGTATGTAACGGAATCTTTGAACTCGATTTTTACCCTCTTTCAAAGGTCAGATTAATTTGAAAGTTTGCACTCTTCTCAAGGATCAATGACAGTACAATAATTTCATAATTTTGTTCCATTGTCCTGATCCGGATCATCAGGAATAACAATTTCCTGATTTGGCGACTATAAGATTAAGTTACAACCCTAAAAGCAACCTTCTTTATGTGAAAAAGGGGAGGGTGCGTATGGTAAGAATTGCGTCAACAATTTCTTTCCATAATATAAACAATTGTCTAGTTTTTCTGAAAATGGAAATAATAAAAAAAAGACTCTTGCATGTGAAAAATAATAATTAGTTCTAACTCAGGGATGGGCAAACTTTTTCGGTCGCGGCACAAAAATTAATAAAAAAAAAATGTTTGGTAGGTCAAGATAAATTTTTGAAAAATTTTATACACAATATCCAAGTATTACAATTTAAATATGTTAATTAGGTCAATGAAATTGTGATTTCCTTTTTAAAAGTTCATTTTACTGAAGTTAAAAGTGATGTCAATTGAGAGGATGCCAATGGGTATTCCAGAATCTAAGAAATGACGCATTTAAGATCAACTCATCAATAAATAAAAAAATAGTTTAAAAAACTAAAAATGAATGAATTTATTGTAGATCGAACTAAAAAATGAGAAATAAATTATAGTCTTAAAAAACTAAAAAAACACGCTTTTATGGTTAATCGAACTAAAAAGCAAAAAAATAATTCCTTGTATAAGAATAAAATGATTAGCGAGAGAAAATTAATATCATTGCGGTAAAAGCGTGGGGTGCTTTGTACTAAATTTTTACACTTACTCAGCATTTCGAAATAGAACTAGTAAGAAATTATAACAATTGATAAAGAGCACCCCACGCTTTTACCCCAATGACATTAATTTTCTCGCAAATCCTTTTATTCTTATGCTAAGAATTATTTATTTACTTTTTAGTTCAATTAACCATAAAAGTATGTTTTTTTTTAGTTTTTTAAACTATAATTTATTTCTATTCTTTTTTAATTAATTATTTATAAATAAATAATTAATAAAAAAAGCTAATATATTATTTTGAATACTTGTAGTTTCAATAATATTTATTTTTAAGGCATCACGTCTTAAAAATATGAATTATAATCTAACGAAAAGGAAAACTTTTTAAAGAAATATCGTAAACGTTTTATTTTAATAACAAAAACTTTTATATAAAGGCATTTGCTGTAAAAATATTGTTGATTTAGCTAGTTAACGAGTTTAAAAAAAAAGAAAGAAAATTCCATACCTATTTTGTTCTTAATACGAATTTTTAAAAGTTTTTATATATTATGTTTAATTCCCAAAATAAGTTTTCCTCGAAGTACTCTAAAATCGTTTTTATATACTTCTTGTATGCATATTTCGAATTAATAGGTGCATATCTCAAAGTCAATGATATTATTACTCGATGTCATTTTTCCAACAACATTAAAATTAGTTTCTTAGTATATAAGCATCATTTCAAAAATTTTCATTATGCATTTTTAGATACATATATTTTGCCATTTACTTCACGTTAAGAATGCAGTATTTTTTATTTAATCGTGGTATATTCAAACTTTTACTCGAATTTTAACTAATGCTTTGTGAAGGTCTCCTTGGACCTCACTTTGAGAACGAGAATAAATAGGATTCAGATAAGAACTAGTAGCCATTTTTATAAACAACTTTCTTTATTTGGTTATCTTATCCAAATAGAATCAAAGACTTATTAACAAATATATCTAACTAGTATTATGAGGTTTTAAAGGTAATATCCTTTAAATTAACTTAATTAATGATCCAAGTAATTAACCATTAAATAACGATCACACAGAGATTACCACGATAAGAGATCCCAGAAATATATTCTATGTTCTTATTGAACATTTAATTTTAATTTCATTCGCAATAATAAGACTAATATTTACCACACTGCCATTCAGCTCAGCACAGCTTTTATCTGAGATTGAATCATCCAACAAGAAATCTTCAATTTAACTTCACTATAACTTTCTGCTTCAATCTCTATCTCCTACTGCTGTAACTTTACTATTCCGCTTGACTTAAATACTTTATCTAATCTGCATAACAAGGAATCCTGTCCGCTTTTTGGAGTTGATTGGAAATAGGTAGGGAATTAAATTTCCCTAAAAAGGACGACTCAGAAGGTTAGTGATAAAGTTCCGTATAGATTTGTCACAGCTTTTCTACATGTCGTCAATACTTGTTCTAACTAGTCAAAAATGAAACTTTTGAGACTTTTTTACGATTTGTTAGAAAAATAATTGATTCCACCACATGGAATAAATAAATGAACAAATACACAACAATGAATAACTATAATTATAGTAAAAATGTGTAACAACCGACACAAAAAACTGCCCAAGGCTGCGTTTCTCAAATTGTGGCACGTGCCCTCCTAAGAGGCAATGATAACTTCACAAAGGGGGCAGGCGGATATTGAAAAGTCGGAAACAAAAGATTATTTTCGAAAAAAATTATTAATTCACTGAAAGTAAACAAATAAAATACACTGTGACATAATAAAAAATAAATTTTACACTTATAAATGTATCAGTAATGCACAATGTATTTTATAATCAATTCAACAATACTAAGTTAGAACAAGTTTATAATTACCAGTGACCCCGTGGGCTTGTCATGTATAAAATTATATACAAAAATTAAAACTTATCTAGATAATTTGCACGGTTTATAATTATTCCTTTAACTGCTGATTAAAGCTACGCGCTTCGCTCCCCTGTGCCACCGTTTTCCACGTAGGCGTGCGTATGTGATTTATTGAGTGGGAGGGGGGAGAGAAATACATAAATCCTTCGCAAACATTGTCAAAATCCTTTTATTGCGTTCCAAAGCCTTCGGAATAATTTTATGGAAAGCAGAGCACAGAAAACATCGTATTTCAGAAAGACGTATATATACGTCCGAGACAATTAAAGCTTTGACTTAGCGAGACATTGATATACACCGATGGAACTTAAGAGGTTAAATCGTATTGTTGCTTTAGGGTTAAAGTTTGGTATTATTGAATTCAGTACATTTTATTCTAAGGAGTTCGGGGGGTTGCAATGAAAATTATGATTGAATATTGGGTCGCAAATACTGAAAGTTTGAGAAACACTCGTCTAAGAAGTAAATTTTCACATTCAGAGATAAAGGTGACATTATATCGCTAGCTATATGAAGTATAGCTTGAAACTGTATTTTAAAAATTCTGAAACGAAATCTGAAAATATCTCTTTGAGATGTGCGCTATAAGTGCACCTACACTTTCAACGTGCCAAATTTCACGCGTCTCAGTCGTGGGTTTTTTTTTTTTTTTGTGCTATCTTGTGGAATTTCTTTTATTAGAGTAGATAAACGGTCTTGGTGGAATTTGGACATATAATTTGGTTTGTGCATTTATAGGCCAGAAAACTTATAACTAGTGATTAGCTGAACTGCATAACTGGTTTAAAAATCCACTCGTTATCTTCATAACAGAATTGAATAAATTATCATATGAAATATTTTCTTATTGGTTCCAATATTGGTTACAATAAAAATAAACAAGGTTTATATTTTATATATTATTGTAATGTACTGTGTAACAATGTGAGCCAGTAAGGTTACTATTTTACTGGGTACTGTGAGGGCTCACACAGCTTTTGCCAAAAGGCATTTATTTCAAATAAATTAAACAAAACATTATATTCAGTAGTAAATTTTTGCTTTTCACAGCCTCTCGTTGGAGAAAAGTTTTAGTCCCGTTTAAGGTTAAGAGATCTTGAAAAATGATCGGCTCCCGCGGGCGCTGCTGTCCTTAGGGATTTCTTTCCCGGGATATCATGAGGTTTCTGTACTTTTTCTCTTCCCGGGAATCACACATGGGGCTTAGAAATGTAGTAAAATTATCCAGAAAATCACTTCTCAAGAATGATATTTTACAAAAATATGTTAAAGAAGAGTGTTTAACTATGAAAAGATGGTTTGTTTGGGTACCAAAACATGCTGGAATAGTTTGTTGGCAATGTTTGAAAGATTTTTAGAAATAAAGTCAGCAATTTTAAAAGCATTAATTGACATTTAAGAAGAACAAAGGATGACCAATGTAGAGTTTGAAACTGGGACTTCAATTGCAGCAGTCGTAAAGCAAGTAAAATTGGCTTAGAAAAATTATGCAGTCGAAATGCAACTTTGCTGACTGCAGAAGGTGTATTTTCTTTCGTTATTGAAGAATTGAACAAACAAAATTCAGAATTTATGAAAAATATGAAACATTCTCAAATCCAAAGAATTAATGAGAGACGCAACGTTAACTTAATAAGATTAATGCAATGCCTGAATTTTGGGAGAAAATACGAAGCAGCTGTAGTTACTGTCGACATTTCGCGATTGCCTAGTAAAAATTGTTTGGTTGGACAAGCCAAGATAGAGAGAGGGGGTGCACCAGGCTTTTCTACGAAGAGGAATCATTATCCAACTCTTCGCACTCAGAAGAAAAGATCATGGAGATTTTGAAAGAAAAACATCTGAGGTTGGACGAAAAATAAGAGAAAGCAATATAGTCTAAAACAAAGGTTTTATAATGATCAACCAATAAAAGTACTTGTTTCGACAAAATCATGAAACAACAGATGCAGTTGCTCGACTCGATTGAAAATTCATCACCAAACAGTATAAAACTATGTGAGGCTTTAAAAACAATTCCTCCAACGTCAGTTAAAGCCAAGAGAGCATTTTCTGCTGCTGGATTGTTCGTCACAAAGCTTAAAACTAGGCTGAGTAATAAAAGTATTAATTGCTTATGCTTTCTCGAAATTCTATTTTAAAAATGAATAGTTAATTTATTATATATTTTTTGTATTTTTTAGCTCATTATATAAATAAGTATTCATTTTGGAATTTATATGTATCCTTATTTTATATAATTATTATTGATTTTATTTAAAAAAATAACTTGTTTTTAAATTTTTTGTAATTTTAATATGGACGGGAATGGAAAAACACGGGAAATCAGAAACCCTACTGTCCACGTTACCCCTTTCACTGGTATGGTCCATGATCACACGAGTGGTTCCTTCGCAGACTCCGTCTTTAAGATGTTATCGCCGTTTCTATCTCTTGATCCTTGAGGTGCGGCTGCCCCCGCAAACTCTATAGAGAGCCTTCGAAAAAAAAGAAATGATGCGAAGGTAATGCAGAAGATTGAAAGAGATCTAGAAGCTCTTTGTCAACTTGCGAGCCGATTGTTTAAATCCTCTGGGCGGCCTCTTTCAAGCCCCCAATTATCTCTGATTGGCGAGCGTAGCGGATATGCGCATGAATCTCTTCACTGCATTCCCAACTCCATTAGTGCTTGGAGACAAGAGGCTGATGCGTCTGAAACCTACTTCGTCCCCGTATCTAGTTTACCCTCTGGAGGGTCTGTAAATCGTCTTGACACTTTAACATTGAGGACACTTCAGGGTATGTTTTTATCACAACAGGCCGACATTCCTTTTCATTCAAATAGTTCGTGGCTCACATGTGTGAAGGAGACCCAATAATGGATAATGTTCACTGCAACTTTTTTCCAAAAGATCATGATGCCCGACGTTATCTGAGGGTCGGAGATGGGTGCACGTGTGTTTTCAACATATCCACCTTCAGAATCGGCGAGACACCTGTTTTCCCTCAGGCGTGAGGGAAGAATACCCGGTCTCTTTTGGAAGATACAATGTCCCCTCAGGACAATCTAGTCCCCCTGTGCATCAAACTTGACAAGTATTGCCGGGAAGTGCTCGACATCTCAGTACTTTAATACTAAGAGATCGGAAACTATTTTTAAGCTGCTGACTTCGTGAGATTTAAAAATTAATTTTAAGAAACATTCATTCGTTTTTCTTGAAACTATCTGCAGAGTATTGTAATTATTCACATGTACAGAAATATATTTAAAAACAAAGGGGGAGGGGTAATGAAAAAATTCTCTATGGATGCCATTTTTATCGACTCTTAAATTCATTTTTTGACATTTTTTAAATACTTCAAGACTCTCAATCACGGTCAGAGAAATTCATTTAAAGCCCCAAAAGAAACACAATTACTTCTTAGCATGTTTACTTCAGTTGCATGTTTTTAAAGTATGAAATAAGTATAGTAATCTAGATGTATAAAAGATAAAATTTAAGACCCCATAACATTAACTTTAGGCTCTAAAATTAAAATTGGTCGAGAAACAAGAAATTTTAGATTGTTAAATAAAAATCATAATATGAAGATTAAGTACGTCATTTCTGAGAAACAATTAACAGAGAAAATTTAAACCATGCAACACAAACTCTTTCTAGAAATTCATTTTTCAAATTCATGCTGATTGATTCTGATCTGAAACATTCTAGAAGAAATAAATCGATAAAATCCACACATCAGATTCTAAGGCGTTTACATTGATGATAAGATAAAATTTGCCTTTAAGAAATTATAGAAGTTTTTTTCCATATAAGAGCAAGTTATTTCTATGCTTATATTAGAAACTTATGTTATATTTGATTACAGTATTAAAAACCAATATTGCAATAAACATGAAACACATCCGCTCTGAAATACTTTAATTATTTTTTTAATTTATTCAAAAAGCTGTTTGATACGAAACAAACATAAGTGAAGCTTATGAATGAATTTTCATTTCTTAGAAGAAAAATATGTTCATTATTTTTGCCTTCGTTTTTCATTCATACATAAATAATGATTCAGCATAATTGTTACCTGAATTGACCTGTATATTATTATTTAATTTTTAAATAGTCATATATGTCTATGTATTACCAATTTGTATCTGAATTTATTTACGTTACTCAAACTTGCAATAAAAATTTAAGCATTTGTGAATGCGTGTGCATGTGAGTGCAAAAATTTAGAAAAGTCATGCAATTAATAGAAAGTTAAGAAAAAATTCAGTATTTTAGTCATTTTCAAGGAACTGCGTCCACTTAACAAATAAAGTAATTCTTTTCAATGACGATGATTCCTCTATTTCAAAGTGAAATTTTCCCAAAATCCTTTAGCAAACTCTTTTTTCTTACCTAATGTCAGACAACAAAAACTAACTGTACAACCAATACAAAAATTTATTTGTTCCTATTTTTATTAAAAACTGACTACACAGTACTCAGACTACACAATACCGAAAAGGACTATTATATTGTCAATCCAACTCACTTGATGCAGCAAAATAATTAGCAAAGATATTTCTCAAATTTCTTGGCTTTCTAGCGTATTTTTGACGCATCTTTTAAATGATCGATATTTCTCTTCAAAACTCCCCGAAAGAGTCGCAAGCATCGCAAAGTTGAGAAGGATCACACATGCCACAACTATGTTTTCTAAAAAGTGCTCTTCTCCCTTCAATGGGAGGTGGAATATTCGTCAATTGTTTGTAAAAATACAAAAAGAGCGCTCAATAAACCTTGTAGCTCTACTCAACCTATAGCTGAGTACTCCTGGTTTCAGAAAAATCAAACTGTTTCCAGAAAAAATATCTTATCATGAGTTGTGACAATCCAAACACTCCACAAATGCACAAAAACATGTGACAAAACACACAGTCCAGTCACATTAATATGAGCACAACGTAATTTTGACGTCGACGTTAAATAACTAATCACAGAAGTCGGCGGCGGTACAGGGTAGATGAGCGAATAAAAAGGGTGTGTGAGGGCTTCAGAAAACATTGCAGTCGTTGGCATAATGCAGAAATAGAGCAATTTATCCCATGTCCAAAAGGACATGGTCATTAGCTTTCGGGCCAAAAATGGAAACATTCCCGAAACGGCGAAGTTTGTGAACTGTTCGCGTGCCACCGTGGTAACAGTATACCGTGCATATCAAAATGGGACTGTCCAAAATCAGCGACGTGGCAACTGTGGTGAACCACGGACCATATATAACAGAGGTGAACGATGACTGCGAAAATGCTTTCCGGAGAATAGACGTGTTAATGCTGAGAAACTGACCAGCCAGATGAACTAACGGGCTACCAATAGTGTCTCCCAAACTACTATTCAGCGAACTTTGCTGCACCTGGGTCTCCGAAGCAGACGCCTGATTCATGCACCTATGCTGACGGCTGTTCATCGGCAACGAAGACTGGAATTTGAAAGCCAGTACTGCAACTGGACATCCCCTGAGTGGCGGCAGGTAGCGTTTTCTGATGAATCACGTCTTATGCTCCATCAGACATATGAACGGTGGCGTATACGGCGTGAAACGTCTGAAAACAAACAACCTGCAACCATTTCCGGAATGGTTCTGGCTGGAGGCGGGAGCCTTATGGTCTGGGAAATGTTTTCCTGATATTCTCTTTGTTCCCTCATCATTGTGGAAGTCCCGATGAATCAATATAAGTACGCCTCTGTCGTTACGGACCATGTCCACCCCTATATGCGAATTGTTTTTCCTCAGAAGGATGGCATCTACCAGCAGGACAATGCGAAATGACACACAGCTGGCAGTGAACGTACGTGTTTCGAAGAGCACCAGGATGAGTTTACCGTTCTCCTCTGGCCAGCAAACTCACCAGACAAATCGAATCGAAGATTTGTAGGACCATCTCGATCCGGTTGTTCGCGCCATGGATCTTCATCCGCGTAATCTTGTGCAGCTGGCCACGGCACTGGAGTCGACATGGCTCGACATCCCAGTGAACACCTTCAAGAACCTAATTGACTCTCTTCCAGTACGTATCGCATCAGTCCGCTTTGCAAAAGATGGTTATTCTGGTTTTTGACAGGTGGTCATATTAATGTGACTGGACTGTGTGTGTGTGTATAATATACACACACGGAGGAATGCTTGCATTTTTAAGAATAAAACAAATAATTTTAAAAAATTCAATGTTTTAAAATTCCAACTACTTTTATGATTTTTTAATATTTTTGAACAACCTTTTTTTTAAATTTTTAAAAGTGTTCCCTACAACTCCTTTCATAGATGTGTTTGTACTTTATTTAAAGTGCTCCACTGTATGTATCTCCTTAGAAAGGGAAAATATTGAAAGTAAGAATTTTGAAGAGTAATCTACTCTTTTAAATATATAAAACTACAGCTCCACGATTGTGGCTTGTTCAAACATTTTGATAAATTTATGTGTACATCTATCATAAAAAATTTTCTTTATCACCATTACAGTCTATGTTAATTTGTTGTTGGTTAATTATAATTAATGTACTCATAATTTTGTATTGTTGTCATGCGACAATTACTACATCATATCTGTGTGCTCTCCTAATCTCCAAGCCAGACCACTGATCTCTACTAGCAGTGGTAATGGTCTTGAATGGAATCCAGACTAGAGAATCCTCAACTCAACTCACACAACGCTAGCTGTGAAGCCCCAAACCATTTGGTTTAGCGGCATAAATTAATTTTCAATTGATATTTTAGAGAGAAAATCCAAGATTTCTCAAAAAAAGAAGCATCTGAAAATGGCACATACGTGGAAGTAGTTCTTGTTAATATTTTCGCTACATTTGATTCAGAAACCATTTAATTTAAGGCATACAATGGCAGAAGTTATTTGTGTAACAATCTGCATGTCTTCTCGGTTTTTTTATATACCGTAAATAAAATGTGTTTCTTGTAAAATATAAATCGTATGCTTTAAGTAAAACAGGGATTTAACTTCAGGTTTACATTTACTGAGAGTTTTTCAAGTAAGCTTAAAAAGGATGCAGGAGCAGTATCCGCTAAGCAATCATAACAATTGTATGTTAATTATATTTTCTTAGAAAGCTTTCTTGGAGAAATTTAATTTGAATCTGAGAGATTCAGAAAAAGCAATTAAACTCTAATTTATACTTATTTTTAAATAAAGTGGTAATTCAACTATTCGCTTAATGTGCTGGAACTGATACAAAATATTCTTAAGAAAATACAATCTCGTATTTCAAATATAAGAAAATTCACAACTTTTCTATTAAGTATTTATTATTATTTTATATGAGGTAAACCTACACACACAAATAAGAATGAAAAATATGTTATGTCTGCATAAAATTGCTAAAACAGTGTTCGAATTTCAAAAATAAATAGATAAATAAAATGAAATATAAAAATTAGGGACTTTTTAACAATATTTTTTATAAATTTTAAGTCAAATTCGCAAGATTGCAAAAAAAGAAACAAATTATTACATTTTTTTTCGAGATTTTGTTATTACTAAATCTAAAATATGGCTCTTTCATTTAATTGTGTAACAAAATATTCCACATTGAAATAATTAAAACTCTTTGTTTTGAATTAATCTCAAATTTATAATTGTTTATAACGCAAATAATATCTAAGTGTTTTGTAAAGTATTTTATACAGAATGTTTTTTTCCTTATAATTATTTTTATTCAACACTATTTTCAGCTGAGAAAACTTATTAAGGGTTAATTATCTATATTTCAACTTATTTGTATTCGTTCTAAGTCCATGAGATTAACCGTATTTAGAAATAACTGAAAATTCTTGAGACTGATAAAATGTGATCCGACTTAGAATTTTTTAACACTTTTCTGTTATCTGAGTTTGACATAATTTGAGCTTAACTTTAATGTGTAATTAAATACATTAAATACTTTGCTGTCCATCTTTAAAGTTATATAATGTTTCACAATTACATTTTCATTATTAATCATTCTATGACATACTGTATTTAATTGTTGATTTTATTTTTACAGACTTGTTAATAATTTAGATAAAAAGAATTAATACAATGTGTGGAATAATAAAACAAAAGATTTTCAACCCAGTAGAAACAGATTTTTTTTGTTTGAAAATGGCAAATAAGCATATGATTCGTGTGATCAGGGACGTCTTTAAGAAATGGGCCACCTGGGCTCAAGATCACACTCTTAGTGGGGGCCTCGTTTTGTTCTCGACTCTGTCTTAATAAGGTCCTGATCCGGATAATTTTATAATGGTCAAATATTATTCCCGTATATATCCCCCGAAAAACAGAGAACTTCAAACTACATGTCAACTGACAAAAGTGGCAAGACGGTAAGACTGTATTATTATGGAATGATCTCTGTCCATCTCTAGGCCTAGGCCTAATACCATAAAGAATCGTTCAACTCATTTTGTCGAATTGCAGCCACCGATCGATCCGGTTTGTGCCTAGGTTTTTGAGATTTTGAGTCGTACACATTTGTTTGAACGAGTATTTGACAATGCATGCTACTGTCTACCTTTAAAGATCTCATGTAGGGCCTACTTTAGCATAGGGACCCAGGGTAGTGCCGAATTAAGCTCATTTCGGGCCCTGGGTGTAGAAGATCTACCTGCCCTTTGGCACCGGAGGATCAAAATTTATAACCAGAAAATCTGGTTAAATCAAGCTTATTCGGGCCCCTGGATGCTCACCCCAAGCGCATAATGGATAAACCGGCACTGGCCCGGGACTCAAAAAATCTTAAGATTTCTCTGGGCCCAGGGCTTTAAAGGGTCTTAATACGTCCCTGCGTGTGATAGTAAAATAAATGTTCTATAAGTGGGCATATAACTTGTAATATTTTATGTGAGACTCCACAACACAAATTCAGAGCATAAAATTCTTTTGTGAAAAAAGTCGTATTTGCATTTGTGTGTGTTGATGAGACGTCTGAGAAACATGAAGGAATTTTTAAACTCTAAAACGCTCAACATCTTTGAAAGTTTACGAAGATCGTATCTGATTTCAGTGTCCCTACGGTCTTCCTAAATTTTAAAGCTGTTTTGTGATAATATCGCGTATAATATATTTAGATATAATAAACTTTCTCTGCATCGTAGCGAAAAAGAGATGTTATAGTTCCTATATAAAACTTTCGTAAAAAGTGGGGGGTTTGTCATTTAAAGTGACGTTGATTTGAAATTTTATCAAAATTAGAGCAAGAGACGAATAAAAATTAATTTTAAACTTAATTAATATTACAATGACAACACTACGATATGAGAAAAATAGATTTCAAGTTAGTTCTTTCCATTTTCGGAATGATTATGTATGCTAAATGGAACGCATTTTGATAAGATAAATATTTATTACGCAAGATATTTATAAAAGATATTTTTGTAAGTTCTTCGAAGCTTAAAAGCAATGTAAATTTATATTCATAGAAATCTTTAATATTTCTACAATAACCGGTTAGTTTTCATCATTCTACTTTAATTTGAAAATTTAGACACAAAATTCTGGCATGTAAAACAGATTTTGAGCTCAAAATTTCATAAAAAGCTAGCCATTTAATTCTTTAAGGAAAAACAAAATTCGTGAAGTGATTTTAAAATGTTACTTCTACAAAAATTTACGTTCACGCATGAAATTTGATTTACAAATACATCAAGCTATGTATAACAAAGTTCGGTATGGGCTTTGCGATTACATGATTGGTATTCGTACCATACTTCTTTTTATGAATGCTTATTGAAAATTCAATAAAAAAGGTATTAATTCCGAGTTCAATTACTTTTTAAAAAGTAAGAATTGCTTTTTGATTCGAAATTGCTTTCCAACTTTTGTTTACATGTACTATTAGCAATGGGTAAAAAAATCAAAGCATTAGGCACACTACAAAAAAAGCCTTAGCATTTTAAATGAAGACAAGCTAGTTATTTTGTCTTTCTGAGATAAGTAAATTTAAAGTTTTGATTTGCCATAGGGATGTTATGACGGGGCTTTCATCGCGCTTTCTTTTAACAGTCTTCTTAGGGTTCTTTGGGGCCAGAATGGCAATTCGTTCCAACCAACTCGAGAAGAAGAACGTGATTATGCAAATTAGGAATCATATATATAATAGAATAGCGTTCGCGAGGTAGCTATGTGAGGTCTATGTCTAACGCTCGTATTCACCGCTAACCTGACGCAGCGGTGAAACCTGGAGTTAAGTAACCGGCAGTCACACACACACACAACCCCAGGTTAGAACTCCAATTCACAGCTCTTTTTCGACCTCCAGTTACTTGACTCTGAGTTTCTTAACTTGGATTTACTGGTCAATTCTCATTGGTCGGAATAAACCCCGTGACTTCCGGCTGGAGCTACAGTTTCTATATTCGCCTCGTGCCAGCTTGTTTTTAACCTCGTGTATCGCTATCTGTTTAAAATGAATGCCAACAGAATTCATTTTACGCAGTACGAAAAAGAGTTGGTGAGCCGCACTTACATGTAATAGAATTTTCTGGTTTCCAGTTTTTCTGAAAAATCAAATTGAGTAACAGTGGAAACTTTCTGAATGGTATTCATCGTAACCTAAAAATCTATCCAAACTCAAACTATACTTCAAAACTTGCACGAAAACGTAAACACTCGAAAAATCGCTTCCTGCGCATGTGCGGTTAAAACTAACCCGGATGTGACCCTGGGTAAGGATTTTTTAACTTGAACCGGAGTTAAGTTATTAACTTGCGATGGTGAATAACGTTTTCGGCGAACCCCCGGTTTCCTTCCTCTAACCGGCGGTCAGGTTAGCGGTGAATATGGGCGTAAGTGTGGAAGGGATTAAGATAGCGGTTAGAAGAATACCAAGTCCGAGAATTAACCTACCCGTACCTGTATATCCAAGCTAAAGGTGGATACAAAACTACAAGGATTAGAGCCAGATTAAGGCCACGTCAAAGTAGCTATTTACTTAGGATGTAGCGGTAAGCGACTTTGATTAAGCTATAAGGAAAGTGCGTGTATTAGTGAGATTAGAATTAATCTGTAAAGTTAGATATAGTGGTCAATTACGCGAATATTTGGTAATACGAGTTGTGTCTTCTCATTCCAGATCTGCTTACTTTGATTAGTATTATTGTTGTGTATTGTGATTAAGATCTTAATAAACAAATATTAAGATGAACGATATGTCTGTTTCTTCGTTCTTTCCTACAGAAACAGGTCGCGTTGATAATGTAGAAATGAGTGAATAAAAACGAAAGTAAAAGCTATCATAATTCTGCGTTTTTTAAGTTTAGAGCTTTCAAATTTTGTGAAATTATAGAAAAGTTTATAAAGAATAATTTAAGCTCAAAAAATTATATTTGAATTTTTGTCTGATTTTTGTCAATTGATTCGTATAGTGTCCCCTTAATTTATAAAGCCAGAGCTTAAAATGTATCCATATGCGTAGAAGGTTATTTAAGAAAAATTTATTTTAAAGATATCATCTAATATTTTACTAAGTATATAAATTATACGCAAATAAACTCGATAAGTTAAAATAAGTATTCTACAGCAAAGATTCTACGAAGAGAACTTATTAAAAGTTCAAATTTGTTTGTTAATAAATAATTGAAAAATTCATTTATTTATTCGACACTAAACCTACCAGATAGGTCAAATGATTGCTTTTGAGACTTTGTAACGGGTCCCATTCGTGATTCCAACTAATCCTCTTGGGAAAAAGGCTTTTTAACTGTGGTATGATTATAAAATCGTTTTCGGCGAAGAAATGATGATTTATGCAAATGTGCTGCTATTTAAAGTCAAGCGAAGAGAGAGAGGGAGTTGATCGTTGTCAAGCTGATACTGAAGTTAAAGAGTGTTAAAATTATAATAAATGAAACCGTCCCCAACTTAGGAGGGAGAGCGGAGATCCCAACGCAGAAAGATCATCAAGTGCTATGATTTGCTGTCAGATAAGTGATCTAATTAATTGTTATAGAGATTTGATAGTAAATTGAAATGGAAAATAAAGGTGTTGATTTTATTAAAATCAACAATCAACTCCTTTGATTCTGTGTATCTAAATCCAAAAGCGACAGAGGGGTCAAATCAAAATTGTTAAATTCTAGGTTCTCATTTTTCTTGAACTTCCTTCACGACTTTTTTTTTATAGTATGTAGATACTTAATTCTTCACTCTCTCTCTCTATTCTCTTTCGTTTTTTTTCTCCTGAAAATCATATGTACTCTAGTGTTATCTACCGTGAGTAAGTGAGTGTTTGGGTTTATGGCGCAAGAGCCAGACCTGGCTAAGCTGCGCCAAACATATGTTAAAATATGGGTCGAAAATAGAGAAGGATCACTAGGGTACTCCGGGGTCGTAAAGCCCGTGTTTACCAAAGGTAGTAAACCCCTTGGTAAAAGGAAAAGATCACTAGGGCACCTCGGGATTGTGACACCCGTACTCACCTAAAGAAGGTGAGCCCCCTGAGGGGATTATCTACCGTGAGCAGTCTTTCAACCACTAGAAAATATACGAAATTTTATAAAGTTATCTTCATTAAAATCTCAGATTTGCATGCTTTCAAAGATAATTTCATCCGATTATGTTTGAAAGAGTCTTGCCTGCGTGCCTACAGATGTGGGAGAAAGGGAAGGAAGACTAGCCATACACAAAATCACTTAATTTATTTACAGCACAAACCACAACGCAAATTCGATCAACCGAAGTTAATAGATGCACCCAATAAATAAATATGAAGACAACTAACGAGGTACACAAGATATGAGAAGACTTAATTAAATAGGGCACTTTTACGTCACTTCAATAGCTCTGCCTTCTTAGCTACCTAATTTAGATTCAATCTCGAGTGACAGATCGTCACCTGAAGTAATACAATTAACAATTACTAAATATCCGCGACTCTCACTAAATATGGTTAATCACTGCTCCGCTACCAGTCTACTCTATCTCTCCCTTTCTAGCCTAAAAGCATAGACTATATATAGTAGTTTTAATTTGCACGTTCACGTTTTCTTCTTCGGAGGAAGCTTTTTAATAAAATAATTTTTAAGGACCAAAAATTCTCCAAGACGACTTCAAGTAAAAATTATCACAAATATTTGTAATAATAATAAGCTAAAATCCTTGCATAGTAAATAATTAAAAATAATTAGTTTAGTAGTAATTTTATATATATATATTATTTTATTAGCGGATTATTCAAACATAAATTCAAAAATTTAAATTTAAGATATCAATTCAAATAAAATTGTTAGAAAAGCAAATAACATAAGCAAGCTATATATATGCCATGAAATAGATAAAGAAAATCTGAGAGTGAAGAAAAGGTATGATGTATTGGATATCAACTCTGAGCAATCCGACTGGGATAATGTAGAAGAGAACATTGTGAATATGTAAGCGTAAGGAACGAAAAAGAATGGGATTGCACTCTAGTTCGAAAGATCAATGTAAACAGAAAGAAAACGATGATTAGAATATTGAAACTTCAATTAATGGAACTATCTGATAAAAATTCAAAAAGGTTCTTAACCTGTAAGATATCCGTTTCATATTATTTTCTAAAATGTAAAAACTATGATGACGAATAATTTTTTAAAAATTTGAATAATGATATCTATGTAAGTTATTGAAGAAAAATATTATTTTTTTAAAATAAAAATGTATGTACTTAAAATCCAAGAAACAAAAAGTTTTATAATGATTACACGAGAATTGTTTCGTGTTTTTTATTGTCCACCATAAATTCTGCATTATTTATAACCAAATGGAAAAGAATATAACTCATTTAAAAAGAGGTTATTTGACCGCCATCAGTAGAAATAGTAAAAATGAAATGCCGGTAAGTTTAATGTTAAAAAAAAAGAAATGAATCTAATTTACCTTTTAAAACATATTTATTTTTGCCTATGTGTTTTGTAGTTCTTCAAATTAAAGAGAAAAAATTAAATAATCTGATATAAGTTAAAAGATATTTTTACGCATTTAAATTAACCTGCTTACAACACGGCTTGAAACTGGAACTCTTTCCTATACCCGTTGTTTTTCAAGTGTTATTTCGATTGTGAGATACATGTAGCTGTCAATTTCTAAAAACAGGTCAGGGCTCCCAATCGATTGGCCGATTAAATTGATAGACGTTTTAGAATGAACTGATGGCACGGCTAAAATTTTAAGTAACCTGAACTTTTTGAATATGAAATAAAATGGAAATATCTCTCTCAGTACCAAATAAAAAATAATAAAAAATTAAGAAAACAGGTCACAAAAATTATATTTTTGAATATTTTACAAAACTTAGTCTTATTAGCTTTGTGTTTAATAATTGTCAACATTGTTATCACTGTAAGCAAATTTTAATCTGATCTATATTTATTTGTTATCGTATATTTCAGTTTTGTTTTAAAGAGTTTTTGTCAATGTATTTTCTTTTTGTTGAATCCACAGTAAATTATATATAATCTAAGGGTTTCTTTTTCATTTTTAAATTGAATTTATTCAGGAAGAAAGAACAAGAAGCAAAATAAAAGGATTATTATTATAGAATACCTGATAATGTACATCATATACTATTACACAATGACAAATATTAGTAGCACTACAATTTTTTAACAAATACATTCATGTCCATAAATTAAGAATAATTCACAAAATCACACAGAAATTGAACTCTAAAATAAAAATTTCTCCTGAAGAATTATCACACACATCTTAAAGAAGAATATGCAAATTACAGGAAACCATCAGATGGCGCGGAAATTTATGTCACAATGACGAGAGTGTAAGAGAGGGGTATATAAGGAATGGTGGCAAAGAAATAAGATTGTTCACAAGCACTTTAAAAGCCTTTCAGTGCAATAACCGCATAGTTATGGCACAAAGGAAGCATTTGGATGATTTTTTACGTGGTAGAATTATTGGACGACTGGAATGTGGACGTACCCAGCTGGAAGTATCCGAGGAACTTGGAATCGCCCAAAGTGTCATCTCCAGGCTTTGGCAACGATTCCAAGATGATGGTAATGTGAGTAGATGTTACAGCACAGGTCACCCCCGAGTTACAACGCCGAATGAGGACAGGTATTTGGTAGTTACTGCCAAAAGAAACAGACAGAGCACAGCATCAGACCTGTCTCGTCAGCTCACTTCAGCTACCGGTACGACAGCTTCAAGGCAGACCGTGTACAGACACTTAGGGCCCATTGGTCTGTCTATATGCTCGTATGCCTGTCAGATGTGTTCCACTTACCGCAACTCACTGTCACCTGCGATTAACCTGGAGTAGAGAGCATGCATTGTGGACACCACAACAGTGGTCTTGTGTGATGTTTTCCGACGAGTCCAGGTTTAGTTTGCAGTCTGATTCTCGCCGGACTTTAATATGGAGAGCGCCAGGTACCCGTTACCACCAAAAGAACACCATTGAACGACACCGTTACGGTGGTGCAGGATGGCTCGTTTGGGGAGGAATTATTCTTGGTTCCAGAACTGACTTGCATGTTCAGAGTGTAACGATGACAGGCCACATCTATCGGGATGTCATTCTGGAACAATATGTACGTTTGTTTCGGGGCGCCATGGGTGCTGAATTTCTGTTTATGGATGGCAACACCCGTCCTCACCGTGCAAACATTGTAGACGAATGCCTTCAATCGGAGGATATCACCCGTATGGATTGGCCAGCATACTCACCGGACTTGAATCCAATAGAGCATGTGTGGGATATGCTTGGCCGACGAATTGCAGCCCGTCAACCCCCTCCCACCTGTCTACCGGAACTTCGGAGGGCATTGCTTGATGAGTGGTGTAATATCCCCCAAGATCAGATTGATTATTTGATACTCAGCATGTCTAGGCGTTGTAAGGCCTATATTGCATCGTCCGGGAGACATACTCCGTATTAACCATCATACTAACCACGTTCTACTGTTTTTTGTAAATATGCTCTCTTTTGAAATTTGCTCCAGGGAGTAAAAATCGCAATTTTTATTAATTTTGTCAAACATATAGCATCTTTTTTGCTCTTTACCTTTTGTTTAATAAATAGACTTTACAAATTAGTCAAATTTATTTTGCTTCTATCTCTTCCTTTGCCTGAACTTCATTATCCTTAATTTATGGACATGAGTGTATTTTTCCCTATGAATGATTCAGATAATTTGTTTTTGTCTTTTTTTTTGATAAATCAACTTTTTTATATATAAAAAATTAAATAAAAACATATTAAGTCGTGAATAATATCCTTTAACTAAGATAAAGGGAATATTATATACTTTTAAATATAATCATTCAAATAAATCTGTATTTTAATGTTATAAGATTCTAATGGATACCCATTATGAAACAAAATTGTTTTGAGTTTTGCTAAGAGTTCAGATCGATACAATTTAATTAGCAATTAATTCCCTTTAACACTTTTTTTACGTATAAATAAAACCTAACATTAAACTCTGTTAAAAATAAATACCTGTGTTTTCCCTTTTTTTTTCTTTACAATTAAAAATTTTTATTTTGCATTCCTTAACAAGGGGAGGGGGGGAGGATGAATAAGAAGTATGTAATTTTGAATTTTAAAATAACATGATACTCCCGATTATTTCAATACCTCATCCACCCCCACTTCATTCATCGGGAATTTTAATTTAATTATATAACTTTCGAAAAGAATTCGAAATAAATATTTCTAAATATCCATTTCAGAAAAGACACATTAGGTGGCTACTCAAGTGCAGCCGCTGTGAGTACTTATCGAAAAAGGTATGTGGATTTTGAAACAAGCCGCCGACCACTAGCTTGTCAACTAACGCGTGCTAATTTCAGAGAAAACTGTAACATTGCTTACCATGACCAAAATACTGCAACAGCCGATATCACTAGCAGCTACAATAGTGGCAATTCAGACGATGTATCTCAACTTAGTGCAACACACATTGCTGTTTACGGGTCTACGCAACCAGCATCAAAATCCCGCCCCAGTGTTGAAATCACTATTCGATGTATGTTGCGTTACTACATAATATAAAAATAAAATGAAGAGTACTATAATTAAAATTTTATATATTTTCAGTATAACTTAAACGATCTCTGCAAAGAAACGGAATAAATTTAGTTTCTAATAAAAGGAAATGACACACTCGCGTGCATTTTTTTTTTACTGTTGTTTGTTGTTGATTTTGCAAATTCTCCAGAATTTGGCGAAGTCAGACTAGGTCAATAAGACTATTGACCATAAAACAATCAAGGACAAGAAGAGGATTAGAACAGGTATCTTTTCTAAAGAGGTCCATACAACTTAGGATAGGCTCGTAAAAGCCTGATGAATCTTACCCTTGACATACACTTGTCTCTGAAAGTCTGCGTACAGGCACGTAAACACGTAAGAGGATTCTCTTACGTGTTTATGCTATAACTACTGTTAAAATCTCGCTTCGGAAAATCTCTCAATCTACCTCTATCAGGGATTCTTCAAAATTTTCTTATTCAAACAACAGCAGAAAAATTCCCCTTAATATGAAAAAACAAGAAAGTTGTCCACCAAATAATGACCAAACACCCCAAGTAAAAGTCTGCGTACACTTGCAAAATAGAGCATTGTAAAATAATTGCACTAAATCGTGTTTTGAAGTAGTAATAAGCTTCTTTTATGATTTATTTAGGATTTGAGATTTGAAAGCTTGTGTGATTCCATGGCAGGTAACAGAAAAGAGATCGATGTATTTTTTTTATTGAAAGAAAAATTATCATAGATCTTCAGAAAAGGGGGACATTTTTTAAGCAATTGCTGAAACTGTTAATAAGAGACATTCATTGATTCAAAAAGTGTTCATAAACTACAAATTAACTAAAATTTTAACGTCCAAGCCAGAATCTGCAGTCACCTCGAGAATTTTACTTTGTAATGCGCTCTATAAAAATAAACCCAAGACCATGAGCTTGTAAAATATACTTGCAAAAAGGTAAAAGTGTTGCTGAGATATTTCAAAAAAGTGTAACTTTAACTAGAGTTCTAAGAAATCTGAAAGAGAATGACTATCATTGCCGAGTTGTACTCAAAAAGCATTCATCTCTCGAGTAAACAAAGCTAACAGCCTTTGCCAAAAAACACATAAATAGGACACATAATTATTGGGAAAATGTAATATATTCAATATTGAAAGCAATTTTTGTATTTCTGGCATCAAAAAGAACAAAAAATATACTTGCAAAAATTCCTGCACAGATCTTAAGAAAGAAATTCTTTTTCGACTATCAAACATGAAGGAGGAGGTATAATGTTTAGTGGTGAATAGGAAGCTTTTGGGTTGGTAATCTGAAAATTATGGAATTAACAATGTACAAAATTGATTACTTGAACTTATTGAAGTAAAATATCTGGGTAAGTACCGAGAAACTTGCGAAGAATGATGATTTTGACTTTCAGCAGGACAAAAGTACCAATCAAAGGGCGTACATTGTGAAGCCATGGCTGCTTTGTCATGTCCCAAACCAATTCTGTAAGCCATGCCAGTCTCTTGATCTAAGCACAATACAGCATCTGTGGGATTTACTCGAGTGAATAATCAGGGAAGACGTAATAACATCCAATGAAATGTTCACATCCGTCATAGTAGAATAATGGAACAAATTAACCACAGATGAGACAACTAAGCTAGTTGAATTCCTTCCAAATATGTTGAGAAAGTTATAGAAAGAATGGAATAGCTTAAAATGTATTAACTTTCAGTTAAAATCCATTTTTGTAAAGGTTTTTTCCAGTGCACGCAGACTTTTGACGCACACGATTTGCGTCGTTCTCAAGTAATAAATATTCGTATTATTTTATGTAATAATCAGGTGATTGTTTCTTATACTATTTGAATTTACGACGTTAGAGGAATCAATAAAAAATAGTATTAACTCAGAAAGATCATTTAACTAGCGATCTTTGCATGAATATGAAAGATGATCGTCTGTACGCAGACTTTCGATGGCAAGTGTAGGTTGCGAAGATCACATGTCCTCTGAAAACGAGAAGCACTGAATAAGACAAGAGGAAGGACTTGTGAGACAGAGTCTAGGAGCCTCTGTCATACTCAAGGGCTCGAGCTGGGCCCGGTCTATTACCTATTAAGAGGACCCTCGACTGCATCATAATTTGTCATTTCCTACATTTGTGAATTGATACATGCTTCTCAGACATAAATTAAGGAAGTTATTCAGAAATTTATTAATTTTTGAGGTAATTTATTAAACACATTTTTTTCAAAGATTCAACGAATATTGGAGAAAATATAGGTTTTCTAATAAAAATTCTGGATTATAGTAGCTTACTTCTGTAGAATAATTTGAAAAATATATTTACTTTTTCAACATTTCTTTTCGCAATTCAGAGTGAAAGAAAGCTGTTAAATTAAGGTTCACTTTTAGAATAATTTATGGCTGCCTGTTCAAGTAGACATAACGAATAAATTAAATTAACCACGTGAGTATCTATAATGGATGGAAGAGGTAGAAGAGTGCTTCGAACTGTCCTTGAATTTTGAGGCATCAGTATGCATAGTCACATTTACTTCCCGCTCTTGAGAAATTTTTATTTCCAAGAATAAACTTCAACAACATCAAGCTATAGAATTTTTTTGTTTTTGTTTTCTCCCAACTAATTTTAGTCGATTTATGAGTGGGTGAATTTTTAAATTATGCTACACTTGCTCTCTGCAGAAAATCCTTAAAGTCGGTTTATAAATGTCAGAAAAAAATCAGGATTTAAATATTTTTTAGGTATTTCTCTTTTACATCTCTAAAAATAATTTTCTCATTTTCCTTTCACTTGTGATTTGTTCAATATATTGTGAATAACCTCCCTCTCTCTGTATATATATATATTCTAAATATCTATAAATTTTCGTTTTTATACTTTTTTGTTAAACACTATGTAGTAATACAACAAGACTACATGTCAAATTATGATAGCCTCAGTAATACAATAGCAAACTCATTGAAATAAGATTTCAATATTAAACATAATTTCTAAGTGCATCATAATAATTATGCATACACCGTATTTATTCGAATCTAAGCCGTCGTCGATTCTAAGTCGCACTTCAAATTCTCAACAAATTTTTGCGAAAAACGAAAAAAAAAGTGTAAAATGGCTTATCGATATCCAATTTTACGAAATTAAAATAATTTTAAAATGAAAACTAATAAAGAAGTGAATAATTAGTCCTTTTACCAGTATTATAAACTTTTAAATACATACAAGAACCAATAATTACTCTAATTGACCCATTTATATATATTATATATATATATATATATATATATATATATATATATATATATATATATATATATATATATATGTGTGGCATGCAGCCAAAAGCTATCTTCGCGCGCAGGCGCAGCTAACTAAAACACGAACTGAAACTATGGAACTTTGAAGAGAGATGAGAAATGCGAGAGAGAACGCGAGAGGTGCGCGAGCAGGCGTTACCTTCTGCATATCATTGTCAAACTTATCTACCTTTTTAATTGATTTTTGTTAAGTTTTAAAATAAAATAGAAGAAAGACAAACGTCTTGGACCCCTTGTTGTCTCCCACAAATTATGGGGGCTCGGCCGGGATCGAAAAAATTTCGATTTTGAACCGAAGTCTGGACAATGAACAAAAGCGTCCGTGAAGGAGACGCTCCGCCATTTTTTGGAAACTTCGTTCAACCTGTGTAGAGGTTTGAACTCAGCATGAATACTCCGCCTGTGTAGAGGCCGGGATTGAAAAAAATTTCGATTTTGATCAAAGTTTGGAACGTGAACAAAAGCCGTCCGTGGAGGAGACGCGCCGCCATTTTTCGAAAACTTCGTTCAACCTGTGTAGAGGTTTGAACTCAGCATGAAAATTCCGCCTGTGTAGAGGTTGGAACTGTTGAATAAAATAACCTGTGTAGAGGTTATATTTTTCATCGAACCCTAAATATTCCGCCTGTGTAGAGGTTGGAACCCATCGACGAAAATTCCGCCTGTGTAGAGGTTGGAACCACTCACATAAAACACCTGCGAAGAGGTGTCAATTCGAACAATTTCAACTATATTACCTGCGAAGAGGTGAAATCAGTGGAATCGAAATTTTTCTTCAATTATTGGATACATCGTACGTGCGAGCAACAAGGGAGCTAGAAAAAAAAAAGGTAGGATCTTTCCATATTTTTCTAAAATGTATAAAAACGCTCTTAAAGAGGATCTCATAAGAGTTGTTGAGGATCTAGACGGTACTGTGGAGAGTACGGACACTATAGTTAAACTAAAGACTAAAATTGAGAACAGTAGTACATTTGAAAGTGATCCAGATTTCGTTAAAACTTTAATTCAAAACTGTATAGATGAGAGAGAGGTAACTTTAGAAAAACAGAAAATTGAGCTCGCGAAACTTCAGTTAGCAAAATTAGAAAAAGAAATCGAACTTCAAACGGCTAAAAATAAAGCATTAAGTTTAAATCCTGCAGCTAAAGTCGAAGAAAAACAGTTCGAAACTAACATAGAAAATATGATAAAAAGTATTAGAACTTTATCTCTTCCTGTTCCCACCAGATCTGAAAATTTTAATCTGTTCTTCCAATCATTAGAACGCGCATTTTTAACCAAGAAAATAAATGACGAATATAAATCTGAAATTTTAATAAATCTTCTGGGCGAAAGAGCTCATAATGTCTTATTGTATATTAAAGAAGAGGAATTAAATGACTATGAAAAACTAAAATCTATAGTACTCAGAGAATTCCAATTAACCCCTCGCGAGTGTTTAAACTCATTTAAAAATGCTGTGAAATCATCAGGCGAGACATACATCCAATTTGCTGCAAGATTGACGGCAAACTTCCAATATTATTGTTCGTTAAGAAAAGTTAATTCCTTTGAATCTCTATGTGATCTTATAATTTCTGATAAATTATTTGAAACTTTAAATAAGGAAACTGCAACTCATATTGGCATTCGAGAAGCAGAAGATTGGTTCAGGCCTATTGATTTAGCTAAAGAGTGCGATATTTATATTTCATCTAGAAGCGGATCACATAAAGAAATTCCTATTACTTATGGATATACCCAAGACCCCTTTAAAAATAGATCACAAAACTTTAAACCAAAGATTACAGAGAACTATCCCCAATATCTTGAAAGAGAAAATAAAAATTGCTTTATATGCGGTGATTCATCTCATTGCGCAAGAGACTGTGAGAAGCGTTTTAAACCTAAAGAATCTAACGACCACATCCATAATAGAATAAACGTGAATACTTTGAAAATCGAGAGCGAAAAACAAAATAGCGATGAATTTGCAAATCTTCAATACGTAAACATTTTTGTGGAAAATCAGCCCGTAACAGCCTTGATTGATTCAGGTTGCCAGATCCCAGTTTTAAATTCCTCACTAATTAGAGTGCAAACACCTTCCGAAGAAATAATAACATTAAGTTCATGTTTTGGCGTACAGCGAATGGTAGAAGTTAAACAGATAATTCTTTCTCTTAATCAACACTCTCCCGGTCTAAGTGTTCGAACGGCAATATCACCGACCTTGACCGAAGAAATTATTATACATCCCAGTGTATATGCTGAAATAAAGAAACTAGGCCACGCAAAGAGCGATGTTTTATTGAGTGAAAGTGGATCCTCTTTGAGTGCAGATTCTGGTGTTTCTTTTCCAAATGTTTCTGTTTCAAGTGTGATAAAAAACTCTAGTTATGATTTGCCACATGTTAAAAACTTTAATACTAGAAATGATTTGAGTTCTCTAGTTAAGAATTATAAATGCAATCACATTAAGAGTACTAAGTTAAAAATGTGTATTAAATTGAAAAATGATATTCCTGTGTGTCAGAGAACCAGACGTTTATCTTGTTCTGATAACCCTTCACCTATGAAGAGTAAATATAGACGGTTTGTGTTGCTCCGAAGGATTTTTGAGCCTTGGCAGTGGAAACGAAGGAAAAAGAGAAATCGTTTTGAACAGACGTCCAGAACTCTACAGAGGAAAATATCGATGCGTTCAACCAAAGATCAACTTGTTAAAAAAGACGTTCTTATGCCTGTGAAACACAATGTTTTCCTGTGGAACCTTCCGGATGTCGAAGAGGTGCCTTCACATGATGGAGAAACTGTCTAGTTCAGAAAAATTATGATATGTTAAATCTCTATGTATTTGTCGTATAGTCCTTGTCTGTTCCGTCTTTTTTGTATGTTTCAGATTCTCCTCTGGTCTCGATGAAAAAGGAAAAAAGGAAGACGTACCGCTGCGGACAGCGTACAATCAGGCTGGCCGTTGTGGCATGCAGCCAAAAGCAATCTTCGCGCGCAGGCGCAGCTAACTAAAACACGAACTGAAACTATGGAACTTTGAAGAGAGATGAGAAATGCGAGAGAGAACGCGCGAGAGGTGCGCGAGCAGGCGTTACCTTCTGCATATCATTGTCAAACTTATCTACCTTTTTAATTGATTTTTGTTAAGTTTCAAAATAAAATAGAAGAAAGACAAACGTCTTGGACCCCTTGTTGTCTCCCACATATATATATTTATATATTCAGGAAACAACTTTCTTTGCTTTTAGTGAACTTTATTAAAAGAAATTTTAACTTTTATCCTACGTTTTAAATTTTCAAAAAAATTGTGTTTTCACACATTTTCTGGGAATGTTTTTTTGTATTTTTTCTTCTTCGTATTGTAAATATTACATTAATTTTTTTTTTTTGCATCTGATTCATTTACTTTCATCTTGTTATAAGATGATTAATTTTCATCATGATAAGATTCATCTTACATTATAAGATGATTTCTTAACATTATGCGTTTTTTTCCCCTCTCTAAAAAGTAAATGGAAAATTCTCATCATTATTCTTCGTTAACCGTGACTAAAACTATAACCGAGAAAAGTAGCTAAATTAATGATCGAAGTTCCCCTCCTTTGCATTTAATATATTCCTCGTTAATAAAACTTTTATTGTTTCAGTATCACAGCAATCTGTTTCAGTAGAGATATAGGTTTGAATAGGTACAATGTTAATGAAATGTTTATTTATTTTTTATTTCGCAGTCATATGGAAAATATACACGAGTATATAAATATACTTTCTCGTCTCTTAGCTTCAAGTTCATCAATGGATAAGGATTTAAAACCTGCAGAAGAATTCGAATACAAATTTCTCTGCTTCTACGTAACATGTATATGCAATATGTAAGCAGTGGCACACACCAGGGGGGATCGAACCCCCCCCCCCAAAAAAAACCTTTGATTTTTTTCCGGTTGAACTGTAATTCTAAGTATATAGCACGTAAAATTTAATTAAGTATTTGTTATTAATTATTAATTTTATTAATTAATGCTAATTATTTATTCAATAATTAGATTTTTACTGTGTTTTGTTCCCAAAAATCGACAAAAACAAAAGGAGCATGATACAAGAATGGTGAACTTTCGACCCCCCCCCCGGAAATTTTCAACCCTTGAAAAATTCCTATGTGCGCTACTATATGTAAGAGTTGTATATATTAAGCTATTTATTTAAATAATATAAGAATTAGAATGTGTGACCCTATATATATATCTAATATATATTATAAATGTGAAAGTTTGTGAGGATGTTTGTGGGTCTTTCACGCAAAAACAACTGAATGGATTTTAATGAAACTTTACAGTAATATAGCTTATACGTCAGAACCACACAAAGGCTATAATTTATAGCATAGGCTATAATTTATAAAAATTTGTAAAAAGTGTCCAAAATATAACGATATTTGTCAAGTAAGTAGGAAAAAATTCTAGCATCTGCAAGCAAATCTGGCTTGCGCTGCAAAAAAGCCCACGTCAGCATATATCTATCTTTTGTTTGTGAAAACTCTTTTTGTTTTGGCTACGCAAGGGGCTCGCTTCTAATTAATTCCTGTGATCAGAATAATGCCTATTTTTTTTTATTTCAGAATAAAACTACGTTTTGAAGGGAGAGGTTGTTATAAATCTCTCTTTATTTTAATGTTTTTTTTTATGATTTTATTATGCACATTTGGTAGTAAGAAGTTGGTCTATTTTCAAAATAACTACTTTTATCGCTTCTGGTACTTAAAGTAAATAAACTTTCTCTTTCACACTACATCATTTGGACAAACTTTCATAATTTTTTTGTGGTTAGTTGTTAATTATAACGCTGTAATTTTAATTGAATATGTGCAGATATTGCATTTTTCAGTATAAAACTAATTATAACTACTGCACTGTATTTTTTGCAGTGAGTGAGTGAATATTAACGTCGCACTGTTCAGCTACACGAGGGCTTTTGGAGACGGACCACGTAATTTTGAACCATGGTCAAGTGACGTGGACGGCACCTGAGCTGGCACCCCCTTCTCCTAACTACCACACCACATAGAGAAAGAATATTCTACCAATACTTAGCTGTAATATTCTTTGCAATCCACTCTTCCAAGATATATGGCAGCACGGG
Source organism: Trichonephila clavipes (assembly GCA_019973935.1). Lineage (NCBI taxonomy): Eukaryota > Metazoa > Arthropoda > Arachnida > Araneae > Nephilidae > Trichonephila > Trichonephila clavipes. The sequence goes on from BMAU01016972.1 coordinate 257,148, forward strand.
TTCTATGAATATTATTTTAGCGGGGAAGGCGAATAGTTTTGTAGCAGATGTTGCGTTTTCAGCGGATTGCAAAGATTATTATTTTTGTCCCGAAAAAATAGTTTATGTCAAAATTTTAGTGTCTTATGTTTTTGTATGTTAATGAAGACCTTAGAAAACGATTTGACTATTTATTTTAAGTGAACGGTGTATATAATTAATTTTACAGTGGAATATTTTTAATTTATTTTTTAGCTCTAACGGATTAAATTTCCCAAAGTGGGGTATTTTGTTTATGTATATCCCTTAATTTTCAATGTAGTGATCCAAAAAGAAAATATTGTATGAAAAAACTGCAGTAAATCATAATGCGTTGGATAAAGTATTAACGTGCATTTCTCCCCTACACGACGGGTCATACAAAGCTCTAATAAAGCTCGAGCTATGAAAGTAGCTAGGCATTTGCCAACTTGACTCTATCGTTAACATTTCGCTATGTTTTTCATTGAATCGTCATTATAATTTAAGAAACGGCGTTGCTTGCGAATATTACAATTTTAAAATAAAATAAATACAACAGAAAGTAATATTAATGTATTACACATTCAGATATAAACTATTTACACTACTTTAAGCGTTCATTACGCAAAACTTTTAACAACTTTTGCTGAGCAGAGATCAGCTTAGGGAGGTATTTTGAAAAATCGACCTTCAAGAGTGTTACGAGGAATTATAAATAAAAAAAAATCCTTTTTATCAGCTGTTAGATCTACATAGTTAAAATTTAACAAAGGTGTTTTTTTTCTTTCTTTTTTTTTGTTTAGCTGAGATATGCAAAAAGCTTTTTTTGTTTAATTTGCAATTCACATAAAATTAACTCATTAAAAACTTCTTTTTCCTTCAATCTGTGTTAATTCTTCAGTTCACCCGTGCGAAGAACGGGTATACCAGCTAGTATGTATATATATATATATATATATATATATATATATATATATATATATATATATATATATATATATGTACGTATGTATAGATTTGAAGAAAGGAAAAATATGGATAAAAAGACTATTTTTTTTTTAATTTTCTCATCAGTTTTTCAATACGTGTGCAAATACATCCGTAGAATTCATCATTAATATATTTAGTTATTATTATTACTATCAATGCAAATTAAATAAGTAATTTTTCTAACTTTTTTATTCATTACATTTTAAATATAAATCTCGCAGAATTAATATAAGGAATGTATGAGAGTAATATTAATATTTTAAGGATAATCATTCAAACATACTTACTTCTCAAGAAAGACACTCCTTTTTATAAAAGAGCTTTTGTATTTATTTCCCCCATAATTAAGGAAAATATTTTTATCGCTCAAAGAATATTATCAATATGAAATTTAAATGTTCAGAATATGTATAGCACCCTTTTTCTGCTCCACCCAAAAAAAAATATTTTAGACGTTAATAAATTCATTACCTTTCTGCCACGCCAATAAATCCGCCCATTCGAAAGGATGAAGTGTGAAACTTGGCAACCCTTATGTTGAAGATCAGGTGAAGTTTAAAATATTTTTTTCCCTCTATTTTTATTTATTTATTTTCTTATTTTTATTTTTATTCTTCTTTCGGCTATATTTCCTTGCAAAAGAAGCACTACCGCCATATCACGCTGTACAACATATGCTTTTCGAATTTGACTACTCGGACTTTTTCAACCCGCCAGCCTGTTTGTCAAGGTTTTTATTTACTTTTTTCTCTCTCCCCTCTCTCATTTTTCGAACTCGCCAACAAGCAATCGTCGAATCTCCTTTACGCGAAGCAGGAAATCTCTCTTCCAGTCGCCAGCACGTTTTCTCACTTCTTTAAGGTTGATTGAAATCCAATAGATAGAGAGCGAGAGATTTGATTGCCAAGCCCGTCTTTCAACAGTGCCCAAGGTCCAATTTCTAAAGATAATCTCACACCAATTATTCAGGAACTTTGTTATTCACCCGGCATTCGAGCAGCGTGATATTTCTCGTCCCAGTCGTGTATACTAACTCATGTCTCTCTCTAAAATTCGTTTTTGAGGTGGGGTGTAAGCAAAAGTAGCCGGCATGTTCTTTCAGGAGAGTTTCAGTAGCAGTGTGGACTTTCCCACATATATTCCGTGGCAAACTTTGTCTTCGGATTTATCCGATAAACTCAAACATGGTTCGATCCGGATTAATAGAAGCAACAGGGTCGAATATGCGACTATTCAGGAAGAGGGGACCCCTCTCCTGGAAAATGGGTCCCGGAAAGCGACCGAACAGATTGAAGGGTCGATTATTACTGAAGCTGTGAGGGGAGGTAAGGCCATTCAAATATTGTAATTTTTGCTGAATTTTTTTATTCTTGTTTTAAGTATTGGAATTGAAGAATTAAATCGAGAATTTTTTTATCCTGGTAATATTACATATTTTAAAAAATATATTACGATTTGTGTTTCATACAGTGCATGATTTAAAATTTAAAAAATCGTATAATAACGGTTTTTGAAGGTAGTTCAATTTATAGATGATGCTTTGAAAAGTGAATGTAAAAATGAGAGAGAGATTGATTGCATTGGTGAAAGATTTACGAATTACAATTTTTTGATATGATCTTACTAACTTAATTAACATTCTTAGACATATATTATTTACACATTTATTTTACTGTGTAATGCATTTATAATTTAATTAATATTTTGCATTAATTATTTTTTAAAAATAATATAATGTCTGCAATATATTTTTAGACAACATATACTTCCTTCGTAATTCTAAAAAATTACTGAATTAAGTATATTTCTTTCCTATAGTACTTTTAACAGTAATGAAAGAGGTACTAACTCAGGTGTTGTCCTTGTTTAGTTGAGGTTTAAAATTACGAGATACGTCACCAATAGCCCTCACGTTGCTCAAAGTGTGATGCAAATAAAAATAATCAAACCATCTCCTTTATTGAAATATTTCATTTATTTACTTTTTTCTTAATTATTTTTGCTCCAATTCCCCCCCCCAATTATAAATTTACTGTTTATAATTCCTGTGAGGTTCTGCTTTTCGATATTCGTTTCAATTTTTTTAATATAAAATAGAAATATTTTATATTTATTTTTCTCCACCTTTACACTATGTATATAATATATATAATGAGGAAAGGTTATATATATAAATATATATATAACCTACCCCCTAAAACACTAATTTTATTTGTATGAGATTGAAACCTTTGCATCGATTATTTTTGAAGTAATTGAAATATTGTTGAAATATTTCATTCACGTGTGTAAATTTAAATGTTTCACTAGATATTACCTTTGTTTTTAATGCCATGTTATTACGGACTATGGATGGTATTAAAAGCAAATGAGTGAATGTAGAGAAATTTAAATCCTTTTTATAATGCGAAATATTAAGTTTTTGGAAGTTTATTGTTAAAATACATCAAATGTTTCTGATAAATAGTTTCACTATGGAGATACCTTTGATATATTAAGTTACAAGATGAAAGAGAGAAGGAGGGATTAAAATGTTCATAACACTTAAGAAAATATTTCAGAAGTATTATTTTGAAGAGATATTTGTTTGATAGTTTATAAGAGAAAAAAAATTGCCTGACATGTCAATATTCCTTATCATCGTTGTAAAATCAATATCTGCTATGTGCTAAAAGTATAACTTTAAGACTTTGAGATATTTTTATAAAACAATATTCCAGCTGATGTACATAGTATATTTTTATAGCGATGACAGTTCACCATATAATGCTAAGAGTCACATAGCAGTCTTTTTAGATGAAAATTTGTTAGCAAACTAGTCATAATAATCAAAATGTGTAAATCTCCAAGAAGGAAACAGCATATTTTGGTTTGACGACGCTATATTCCGAAAAGAAATCTCCCATTTGGCTTAATAAATAGAAAATATTTGCACTTCATCGAGTTAAGTTATGTAAAGGCATTTTTATGTACAATTATAACAAAAATATTTTAATGCGTCTTGAATTAAAGCACTCCTTAATATAAATTAGTTATACATTAATATATAAATAAAATAATTAACTACTGATTTCAAATTAGTATTTTTGAAGATCCGGAGTTTTAACTTTTTTTAGTTGTCATTAAATATTTAGCTCAAAGTCATAAATACATATATACATAAATCTTCGATATTTAAATAATTAACACTTTTTTTTCAGTGTATCTGACTTAATGAAATGAATAAACACATCAGAATTTGTGATTGTTCAGTCTATTCAAAATGTTAATATTCAATTTATCGAAGTTTGTTCGTGTGATAACATTTTTATTAATTTGTTAAATCATAAAATTCGCATCCTACGACATGTATAAAATTATTGAAATCATTAAAACTATTCTTAAAAAAATAATTTTAAGATTAACTCGGAGAATTATTTACAACTATATTCGCTTTTATGTTAACTTCGTTCGTATCTTAATTCGGTAACCTATTTTAGATAGAAAAATGCCTTAATATTTAGTAATATCCTCTTTTGACCTTAGAGTTTACAAAACGTCTCATTTTATCATGTTATTCATTTCTGCTCGCATGAGTCAATTTTATCATGAGCAAAACATGTTCTACATGTTGTCCTTTTTTATTGCGAACGTAAAATGAATCCGTAATTTTATGCATATTAGAGGAAAAATACTTCACATTTAAGGAACTTTTCTCCACTTCAAGGACATAACATTATATAAATATAATTTGTGTGTGTTTTATGATCTTAATAAAATTTATTCTAATATTAGTACATTTTTCTTTCGGAAAATATCAGAGGAAAATTTTGAAAGCGAGTTTCAAATAACGGTCAAGTACTCCGAAGTTAGATATTGCTTTAAGTGAGGCTGATTGATTTTTTATTAACGTTTTAGTACGAAGTTACGCGAGAGCTAATGGCGGCGGATTTCATAATTTTGAATCGTAGTCATATGGCGAGGACGTCATTTGAGCTGACAGACTTTTCTCCAAACTTCCACACTACGCCAACGTGAAAATTTTGAGCTTAAACAGATTTGACGCTCCTCAGCCTCTCTATAAAGTCCGTCCTTAATGGCATCAGGACTCGATCTAGCGACTCGAAGGATAGTTCGCAATCGAAACCACGAGTTCGCGATAGAGACCAATCAACTGTTTTAAGTGAGAAAGACTCAAATATTAATTGTTTGTTGCCATTTATAAAGCTAAATATGTATAATTTGACTTTAAGAAAGCTTATTAAGTTGGATGATGGACTAAATTAACATAGCATTATTGAGAAGCAACGAGCTTTATTGCCAGATACTCAAATATAATAAAAAGTATGTTGATGTGTACGTGCCCGCACACGCAATAAATTGTTGTGGGGGGATTTTAAAAATAATTGTAGTCATGCTTTGACAAAAGTTTCAAACATCCGTGAAAAATGTCAAGAAACACTGCAATGTAGTTTCTGAAAGGAAAAAAAAAAGAATATTTAAAGAAATAACCTTGTATTGTGTGCTTTAAATCGAGATGATGGAAATACTTAAGTTTTTCTTGATTAATAGATATCGTGAAAAATATATCCTTCCAGGAAGGCTTAACTCAAATTTTGTCCAAATGGGGTTATCGGGCTTTATGTATGTGTGTGTGAAGGAATACGTTAATACATACAATTTGTATATATATGTATACACACAAAGATTGTAACTTCAATAGTGGCCACAGTGTTGTAGAGAAGCTACGCAACGCGGAATCAAATAATGTCGTTGATAGCAAACGTGACATACTTACTTTACCTCCACACAAATGGACTATCATTTGCGCAACACGCGCATGCGTGATTATGAGAAGGAACGAGCCTTGTTTAGCGATTGGTCTAATGTAGGGCTGTCATAGTGCAGTCTAATGTAGTGCAATCAGTCAGAATCAAGAACAACTGAGATGGATAAAAACTGAATGTACTAAAAGCTGTACAGCATGTCAATGTCATCAAGAACATCAAAAGACTTGCGCAGAATCCTCATTGTCTTAAAGAACAGTGGCAAGGTAGGTAAAAGACTTCGACAAGGGACGCCAAAATTTGGCAGACATGCTTCGGTCAGGTCATACCCGTCTTTTTGCACATCACTGAACAAGGATCAAAGCCATCTGATTCGTGAACTGGCTCAAGACAGGATTGACGCATACGATTATGCTTCATATTCTGAAGAACTGCCTGGATATGAGAAAATTTGCATCACAATGGATTCCGTATTATTTGACAGAAATACATAAATGGATTTGATATAACACACACACTGCCCACATCCATTTGGAACACAGCGAGTGTGATGGAGAGGCTTTTCTCCGTTGTATCATTACGTTACATTAGCCATAATACAAATTGTACAAGCTACAAATGAAATGTATATCAAACGAATGACTTCATTACAGGTCACCCCGAAATCAAGAGTTTCAACAGAATTCCAACAATGTGGAAGTTATGGTGATTTTGTGCACCACAATGATGGTGTTAACCTAACGCATTCTATCAATCTCCAGCAGACCACCAGTGTTCAGTTCATTATTGGAACACAAATTGCAAACAGCTTTTAGAAAGAAGCAGTGACACTCTCTGTTGAAACCACTCGTCATTTTGAAGAATAATGTGTGAGCATATACAGCGCTAGATATGACAGATTTATGTAATGAATGGGATTAGAAAGAGCTCTACCGTACTCCATACTTCCCGGATTTAAGTCCTTGAGACTTCCACTTGATTCCTAAGAAGAAACAATTTCGTGGCATTCGCTTCAGAATTGTTCTAAATATTCTTGAGGTCATGCACCGCTCCATTCGAACTATCAATATAACAGGACCTACTGAAGGTATCCTTCGACTTCCACATTGATGGCAACGGTTATACATATTGCTGGTGGAGCAATGTTAAACATTCGAACTTGCATTTATTTTGTATTAGTTGCAAATATATAGTTTCCACTATTGAAGTTCCAACCCTTGAGTACATATAGATAAGGATGAAAAGGTTGAAATAACATACCCATTTGACTTCAGGAAAATGAAAAAATTAATATTTTATATCATGGTTAACAATACCTTCCGCTACACGCCTCAGTATAGAAGGGAAGAGGCTTTAGATGTGTTCTTGTCTGTCCTTACCGATTCTACGCGTCGCGAAAGGTTATCTGGTGTATCAACGCGTGGAGAACGTTAGAGCAGTCTTTTGCCAGTCATCGATCAGATATGTCTGATAAGTGAGAGCAGTAGCGTACACAAGGGTGAGGCTTTGAGGTTCAAATCCCTCCAACAGAATAACATGTTTTTAATTTTTACCATAAAGATTACGCTTAGGATCTATCGTCTATAACTTTCCACAAACAAAACCCCTCCCATGAAAGTAATTTGTATGCACTACTGAATGACAGATTAATAGAACGGATAGGACGAGATGGTGGGTAATGGAAAATTGTTAATGTGTGCATCTTTCGTCGAGTCTCGAATTATCTTATTAAAACTTTGCCACAGACAAGCCTTAAAAAAGGGATGAAAACAGGCTTCAAAATTCAAAGGTATAGCTTGGTTGCTGAGTGTATAGACAATGTGTATTGGAGGGGATGGGGAATAAAATATAATAACACTCTAAATCACATGCATAATGATCATTACATTAACACTTTGATAAAATCTATACTTACCGAATTGAAAATATAATTGTTTTACTTCTCTAATTCCTGTAGCAATTAATTTATTCATAACACTAACATTCATATGTCGTAGCATCAGTACTACTCTTAGATATATATAAAAAATTATCTAATGGTCTTTTTTCAAAGAGAAGTAGAACAATCCAGGATTCGAGTTAATCTTGTTCTGTCTCCAGTGTTCCACAGGTACATGTTATTACCATTAATGAAATCATACTTTTTAATACACTAGTATTTGGATCAATCTGTTCTATATATTGTGTTTGTTTAACGGGTTCTTTTTATCTTGATTATCTAGACAGCAATTAATAGTTTTTGATTATACCTTGCTATAAGTTTTTGGAAGTAGTAGGGCATTGATTTTTCCCCTTGAACGTTTTCTGCTGCCGGTTTCTGACTGAGACAAAGGTCAGCCAATCGCGAATGATTCCACTTAAAAATGCAAAACAAATTAATAATAATAATAATACGAATACTACTAAGTTGTAATTTTGAGCTGCGATTAGATGATGAGATCGAAACCTAAGAGAAAATTGGTATCTCCCTCTCTTCAGATCTCCACACCATGCCAACATAAGAACTGAATCTTGGCAGATTTAACGTACACATATCCCCTTTTTGGAGAAAACAAAAAGGCTCAGATTTTTGATGTATCAGTTATGAGTTTGTTACCCTGCCAAACGAGTTTTTGCATTTTAATATTTCATTATTTAAACTCGCACTGAGATCTCCAATTACATTTAAACACTTTAGCAACCTCCAATATATATACACGATTTTATTTATATGGAACGACGAATTTCTTTGGGTGCTGCTGTTTTACAAGAGAGATTAGATAGTTAAAGATAGTAAGATGTCAAGGCACATCTCAATATCTTTGCTTGTTAAAAGCATACATAAACTTTAAAACTTTATCATAGTATAATTTTAACATTGTTTATATAAAAATAAATTTTTAATTCCATAGTTAATCTCGCCTTTGAACACTAATTATTTTACACCAATGTTATCATTCACTGTCAATTCAATGAGATAATGCAACCTAAGTGAGTCTTTAAAAACTGCTGGAGTAATTATAGTGAAAATTCAGTCAAATTGGAAAAGAATAAGAAGAGAGATAAAAAGACATCCAAAAAATTCCTGTGCATTTTGTGTAACTTTATTGGCACAAGGGGCATTTTTAACCTAGATGTATCAATACTAACTGTATCTATGATTTAGACAAAATTATGTTAATATAAGACAGAAGTAAATAAGGGTAGGGGGCTAAATAACATGGAGAGGGGTCGAAAATATGGAGTTCATTCATTAGGGTGTTTCGGGAGCATCACACATCACTTCATTGAGCATCTCTCAGGATCATGAATTTCATACTTTTGTGTGTGGATAAACCTCTTCTGGGAATTTGTAGATTTGGATGAAGAGAATCAGGTCAATGGAAGGCGGTGCAGTTATGAATCGGTTAGGAAACTGGTTAATTGTTAAAAATTTAAATGATAACATGCAACACGAATATACAGTGGTACAAACAATTGAGGATACACCTTACTTTTACTTGATAAATCCAACTTTCAATCGAAATAACACATTAACCAGAAGTGCAAGCGTGTTTTTTATTTTCACACGTAACAAAAGGGTTAATTTACAGTAAAAATAACGAAAATCAACAAAAAATATCTAAAATTAAAAATTTCACAAGTATTTGAAATAAACATAGACAGATCTTTACCTCAAAAAATTGAGGATACACCAATGACATAAATGACAACATATCACATACAAAGACAGTGTCAATATTTGGTTGCATGTCCTTTGGCTTTTATAATGTCCTCCAAACGTCTTGGTACCGATTCGACCAATTTTTTGGTGGTATCTGGAGATATTTTATCCCGTTCTTCTTGTAACACTTGCTTTAAATGGGATTTGTTCCTAATTTGGTGTTTTTGGACCGCTGTTTCGAGTGTGGCCCACAAATGTTCTATGACATTGATGTCAGGGGACTGTGTTGGTGTGTGCAATTGCTGTTTACAATGAAAAAGGCACCACATTTTGACATTACATGCCGTATTTTTGGAGTGGTTGTCTTGCTGGAGAATAAAATTTAAATCTAAACCCATTTTTTGCACTTTCTTTAAGATTGTTCTTGAGTATATCTATATAAAGCTTATGATCCATTATGCCATCTATAATCCATTATGCCATCTACCCCATTTGAAGCCATACAACCCCAAACCATGGCGAAGCCACAACCATGTTTAACTGTAGGACGTAAATTTTTTGGATCCAAAGCGGTGTTCGGCTTTCTCTAAACGGTGCGACGGCCATCACTTCCAAAAATGTTGAATTTACTTTCGTCACTAAATATAACTTTCTTCCAAATGTTATCTGTCTTCAATTGATGAGTTTTTGCAAACTCCAAATGCTTTTTCTGATTTTGTAAGCTTATGAAAGGTTTCTTTCAAGCTACTCGACTGCTATATCCAGCATGTCTAATCACATTTCTCACAGTTTCAGCACTTACACTTCTGCCCATTATTCGAGAAGTTTCTGCAGCTAGTTTGACTGCACTTAGTTTAGGATCAATCTTGATATCTTTCAAAACTTTCCTTTTGGCTACATCACTCAGAATACTTTTCCTTCCTCTTCCACTTTTATTTTCAATTAATCCATCGCTTTTAAATCTTCCAATGATTTTCTGGACACACGAGTGGCTTCTACCGACAATTTTAGCTATTTCACGATAAGATTTCCCTTTCTTAAATAACCTTAGTATAAATTTTCTTACATGAATATACTGGTCTCTCTCCGAGGACCCATTTTCCATTTAAAATTGCGACTTTAAATTCACATAACCAACTTCAAAAGACAAAAGTAGCAGTCGAAAAAGTTTAAGATAAAATTGGCCTAACTTAGGCTGTTATAGTAGCAAACAGAAAAAAAATCTAGTGGTAGTTAAACAAACATTTCATTGGTGTATCCTCATTTTTTTGAGGCAAAGATCTGCCTATGTTTATTTCAAATACTTGTGAAATTTTTAATTTTAGATATTTTTTTGTTGATTTTCGTTATTTTTACTGTAAATTAACCCTTTTGTTACGTGTGAAAATAAAAACACGTTTGCACTTCTAGTTAATGTGTTATTTCGATTGAAAGTTGGATTTATCAAGTAAAAGTAAGGTGTATCCTCAATTGTTTGTACCACTGTATTTCTTTTGATACAAAATAAGATTTCTGCGTCCTAACATATGATTTATAAACCGATTAGGATAATGAAAGATAATTGCAGTTTTAAGTGTAATAATTGGGATACTTTCAAAATTTGACTAAATTCTTCGTATATATCCAAATTTATCTAAGGATTATTAGAATTCATAAGGGGTACCGATGAATGCTAAATATTTAAATCAAACAATTGCGTTTTATTTTTTAAGCTGGAACAGAAAGAATCGATCAGATGCATTGATACTAATTGTATCAGAAATCAAAATAACTATAACAAATTTCAATACCTGAAGTTTACTTATGTTTCAATAAAGATATTTTTTCATGCTGAAATCTCACATTTATAGATTTACACCTCTTTTTACTAGAATGATTCGTAATTAATTTTTCTGAGAAAAAATCTTTAAAGAAGTTTTTTAGTGTTTGAAAACTCTTCCTGTGCTTGAATTGCAATATAACTTTCGAAGCTATTAGATTAGCGGTTAGTGATACTGACTGTGCTGTGCCGTAGGGCCTGGGTTCGAATCCTGGAAAAGGCATGGGTGTTTGTAAATGTAAAGTGCGTGTGCGGCAGGAGGACACTTTAAATACCTCTCCTTCCCTTTTACTAACCACTTAAGTCCTCTCGAGTGGTTAGTGGAAGGGGATGGAAAGTGGGAGGCCCATCAACCACCTCCCAGGATTTTCGCCTTTAAAATTGAGGAGGGAACAATGTCAAATCATACTGTCACCTGCATGGTGCACAAAGCTGCGGCTAACGACAGACGTAAAAACTAGTACCTTGCCACGATAAATTTCGCGAGCCTCGATCTGGCGAAATTGCCGATGAGGGGGCATTAGTCATACCAACAACTTTAGAGCATATATTGATTTAATAACATAACGTAATATATTCAGTATAATCATTTGTTGTTATGTTTTCTTATGCCACCTAGTCTCGACTGCGTTAGATCCAGGCTCACGAAATTCATCATGGGGAGGGGCTAGACGTACGCCTGTCATTGGCTGCAGTCTTGAGAACCATACAGGTGACAGTACGATTTAGCTCGATTCCACCCCAATTCAGTGACCGCGGTAGCTTAGTGGTCAATTTGATTGATTGATTGATTGAATATTAACGTCGCACTGTTCAGCTACACGAGGGCTTTTGGCGACGGACCACGTAATTTTGAACCATGGTCAAGAGCTTAGTGGTCAAGGTAACGGACTCATGGCCAGCGTGTCATGAGTTCGGGCCTAGTACCATTGAAAACCCGCCCTGCAGGGGAGCGAGGCACGTTACATCTTTCGAGAGCTCAAACGTCCTCCCGTTGGTGTGGTGTGGTAATTAGGAGAAGGGAGTGCCAGCTAAGGTGTCATCTTCGTCACTTGACCGTGGCTCAAAATTATGAGGTCCGTCGCCAAAAGCCCTCGAGTAGCTAAACAGTCCGACGTTAATATTCACTCACTCCTTCACTCGACCCCAATTTATAGGGCGAACACCCTGGGGGTGCCTCTCTCACCTCTCTTTCCCTTCCACCAACCTCACGAGAAGACTTGTGGCTCAACTGCTATTTAAAGTACCTCCATGCCGCGAAGGTACTATACATTTACAAACATCCATGTCTTCTCCGGGACTCGAACCCAGCACCTACGGCACAGCAGTCAGCAGCGCTAACCACTATATTGGATGGGCGACTATATACCATTTAGTTTGCAAATATAAAAAAGTAGGATGAAACTCGTAATCGTTTTTTCCTCCTTACTTCTAGAGAATCGATAATTAAAGTTGCGACCTTTTTCTCATGGTGTCAAATTAAGAAGAAACTTAATCAGATTAAATTGTTGTATTATTGGCTAGTGAGACAATTAAACTATGTAATCCCAAATCTTGATAATGCACAGATGCAACGTAAAGGTTATAGTATATGAATGTGAAATTATTATTTGAAGTACATTATGCAGCTTATATAAATAGAAAATGATCGAATATATTTCACAATCCAAATATCCATTCAATACTTTCAATCTTTCCGTAGCAATTGATTCTGGACCATTAGCAAAAGCTCATTGGTTAAAAGTGAGATTTAACTCTTATAGATTGCTTTTCCAAATATTTTTATGTAAAATAAATTTTTTAGAATCCAATATCTTTTAACATAACAATGTATGGAAGCTTAAATTGTAAGATAATATCTCTGAGGAAGAAATTTTGAGAATCCTCACTTGTTCCTGGTTCAAAATTGTTATAGTCCTACTTGTAACTTTAGTACCAAATTAATTGATACCCCTATACAATTTATATCATTACTCAGTTGTTGTTGGGCATTAATTAAAACAAATAAACTAAATTTTGAAAAGCTGTTTGTCCTTACTCTGTTTTGTCTAAATCTATCATTCAAGAGCTATTAACTGGCTCAAACTCCAGTTATAATAGTTCAGTTCAGTTCAGTTCAGTGCAAGCACTGAAAAAGTGGAGACCGGGCTAACGCCTTATGCTCCGATAAAAATTTTGATCAGTTTCTAATCCTAGATATAACACACAGTTCGTGATTGCAGTCTATCTGTAATTTGAATTATCGAGTTGTGCTTCAAACTGAGATTGAAGAAAGTAGAGTATAGAGTAACTGGAATTTTAGAATCTATTGGATGATGTCAGAAATTTTTCAACTTTTTTGAACATGCTCTATTGATTTACACTTCGCTATTGAGGAATAAGACCATTCGCCGTGGTTGGAGATAAAATTTTTCAAAATTTCACGCTGTGATCTGTATTTGGTACAGTTTAACATAAAATGTTCACTAGTTTCGGGTACTTTACAATCTGCACACAAAGGAGAATCTGTTAGTTTAAAAGGAAATATATATCATTTAACGGTAACTTTTTAACTCGCAACTTATTGATTAAAACTTCTGTATTTTCTATTTTTGCTGCCTGTCTGTTCCATTTTTCAAGATGAGAAATATAAAAAAAATTTGTATGTCTCTTTGCTCTTTTTCCATATTTCTTCACTTTTGATTTTGTGTTGTTTTTTAAAATAGGTATGTAGATCTTCATAAGTTATCCAAGAAATAATATTCCACGGCTCTGGAGAGGCTTTAGCTAATTTGTCAACTTCATTAATCTCTCTATTCCCTTGTGAGCTGGTACCCAAATGAATGTAATTGATTGAGCTATTTGGAGGCACTGATGTAAAGTTGAACTTAAATTTAATATTATCGTATTGGATTTTCTATTAATATTTTGGATGCTTTTTAAAACTGATAAGCTGTCCGTCAAGATGATATAGTTTTCTGTTTCAGAAACCCAATTTTTTAATGCAGTCCATATGGCTATAGCTTCGCTGTGAATATTGAAATCATGTCTTTCAGTGTGAAATTTTGTCGAATTTTTTCTTAGGGATTAAAATTCCTATTGATGTTTGATTAGTATTTTTGAACCATCGGTTGCTATTATGATATTGTTATTAAATTTTGGCTGAATGTAATCATTAAACATATTTTGTACCATATATCATCTCGGGAAGATCTTTGTTTTGAAATGGTAGTTCATTGAGTATATATATTTATTTTGCGATTATCGTAGATTGGGGGAGGAGGATCCATTGAAGAATATCTACTTTAGAGATGGCAAATCTTGAGAAGGTTGATCGTCTTTTGAAAAAATACTGATCTCTTTTTCTCTATATTTATAAAAATTACTATCTATATTCCAAAATAACCTTGCGTTCGGTGACCAGTCTTTTTTAATGCTATTTGCTTGGTTATAAATTTTTGGCAAAGAAAATTATGGCGAGAATTAATATTTCCATTCATAGACTCTGCTCTTAATAAATCCAATGGGGTATTTCTTTGGGAGACCTAGGGCTAACCGTAAGGCAGCATTATAAATCGGTTCTAGTTTTTGTCTGTTGCTATTGCTAGAAAAGGAAAATAGTTGACTTCATAGTCAAAGATAGAACGGATTGTGGCATTAATAATATTAAAAAAGATGATCAGATCTTGTTCCTATTTTCGGAGAAGATAAGGCTTTAATTGCATTTAAAATATTTGAATCCTTTTTGACGTAGGTAATTAATATGATTTTTCCAGGTGGTATTGGGGTCGAAGATGATACCCAGGATTTTCAGACTCTTCACTTTCGGGAAATAGGTTTGTCGCAGTAATTTTATGTGGAGGTATTGTGTTTCTTTTCTGGAAAAGTTGAGTAGACTGCTTTTTTCTGGAGAGGTGGATAATTTCCATTTTTTACACCAGACTGAAATTTATTTAAAGATTCTTGCATTTCGCCTATTGTTTTATTCCAATTCGTACCACTATTATATAAAAATATGTCATCAGCATAAACCAGAAGATGGCTGTCGTGTTGAATTTCAAAAAATATCTGACATATAAATCATAAAAAGGAAAGGACTTAAGATAGACCCTTGGGGCACCATAATTGTTTGTAACGATTTTTTGAAAAATGTTCTCCAGCTGGTTTGATTGTTTGATAGAAGTTTTTGAATCCATCGTAGTAATCTGGAAGTATCCAACTTTGTTGGTTTAAAATAGGCCATTTTGAAGCACACTGGAGTCATATGCTGCTTTAATATCCAACGCTACCAAATAAAATATTCTTTGCGTTTCTCTCATCAGTATGATGTCATGTTGTAATTGAAGTAAATAATAATTTAATGCTGCTTCTGTGAGGGTAAAAACCATGATTAACATGAAAAATTTTGTTTTGAAAACTGAAATCCAACATTCTATGTAGAATCTGGCTAACCTAATAATTTGAGCAGAAGAGAAGGAAAATTACACAGGGTAGAGAAATAGGACGGTATGAAGCTTCCTTGGGATTTTGTGAGGTTTATGAAAGGTAGAGGATAGCAGATGCATTGAGTCCCAGTCTTTAGGAATTTGACTTGAAAACCAACTGTCATTAAATGATTTTAGAAGGAGACCTGTGTTTTCACTTTGATGGGGAGATGTATTAGTTGGAGAGAAATCTTATCATGCACCCTAGGACTACTGTTCTTTTGATGAGATATTGCTATTTCCTAATTCTTTTAAAGAAAAAGGTTTATTATTATCCATATTTATTGTCGGAATGAAATATTTGGAATACTATCATTTCATTTCGTTTGCGTAATATTGTAAAAAACAGTTTGCTTGGGATTCTTATTCCGTTTGTTAATATGGTTCCGTTATTTCAATAATATTAAAAGGATGAATAGTTTAAATTTGTTCTATTTTTAATTATTCGGATGATTTTTAAAGAACTTTAGGGAGAAGATATTTTTCGCAGGTCTTGTGCCAAAGAGTACCTTTACAGGCGTTGTTCCTTAAGTTCTTGCTTTGCTATATTTTATCCAGTCTTCTTCTTTAAACAACACTTGCTTTATTAGGGGTTTTCTCTTTTTTATGGCTCTATAGCCGTACCCGCATGCTGCTAATCCACCATGGAGAGCTCTGGAACTGATCGGAGTTTTTCAGATTCCTGAGACTGGAGACTGACTTTGAGCTTTCAATTTCTTTTATAATATCTATATTTATACTGACTTTCATTTAATTCATATTTTGTTGAATAATATTGATGAGTTTGTTCCAATTGTGTTTTGTTTACAATTAGTAGTTACTGACCTGTTTCCTCTTTTGTATGAGGTAGTATTATAGGGAGTGGTCGCTTCCAGGTATCAGTATTCGTGGACCAGGATAAATATAAATTTAGTCTATAGATGCTAAAGAAAGATCTATAGATGTAAAAATTCCCGATGAATGGAGATAAGTTGGACTTTTATCGTTTTTAATAATATTAAGTCGTTTGCAATGATCCAGTCAAAAATCTTTTCGAAGCACTAGGGTTTTTGATTTATATCTCATGAGACTAGTTTTCGAGAATCTCCCAATATCAAATTGTGATTATCAATATATGATGCTATTTTAGATAAATTGCTGTCTTTAGAAAGTTACAGAATTGGGATGTATATATTAAAGGGTGTGATAGGATTTAAATCTATTTGAACTCTGACTATTAAAATTTCTAAAGAAGTCTTCACTAATTTCACGAGAATATTTTTATTGCGCTAATATCTTTATTTAAGCTATCATTAATCACTCCTCCTCTTTTTGATTTCTCTATCAATTCTGAATATATTCTTATTGGGAATTTGTGAAAATATCATTTAGATGTAACCAGGTTTGTGAATTATTAAAATACTTGCTTTTTTGAAAGATTGGAGCGAAAAGAATATCGGGCCTCTTGTTTTTTTAATTCACGTGCATTCCATTGGTTGTTCATGATTTAACGGAAAAAAAAGAAGTTCAAATACTACGAATTAGTTGAAAAATTCGAAAAAAAATATATGGAGTCAATAAGTGAGTTTTTTAGCGAGAAAATATAAGAAAATGTGATTATTTATTTAAAGTTCTTTATTTTTTTCTACTACACAGTCTAATGGTTTCCTCTCTGTTCTGAAATCCTTTTTCTTATGAATCTTTTTGCCTTTTCATTCTGTTTTCTAAGCATGATACAATCATCATCTTTTTGAATTGTTATATTAGGATTACCTTTTTTAAGGTGGATTCCATGGTATTCATTGGGGAAGAAAATGCGTAAAAAATTTATTTGTGCGACCACGGTATTCAGTTCTGACGTGAAGAGTTGTACTATTTGTTCTAATTTCTTTTCGAATATGTTGTTGGTTTCTTTGGAAATTTCATTTCTAGTTTCGCTAACTTTTTTTCAAGATTTTCTATCTTCTCTGTTTGATCATTATATGTGTTTGGCGGAGCATGGTGTTTCCCTTTGGAATTTTTCCAACTGCTTTCGTTTCTCGAGATTTGTTGTTGTACTTTAATTTTAACATTTTCAATTTCTTCTTCTTTTTATATCTTTTGCAATCTGTATCATTGGCTTCATGTCCCTCTCCACAAGGCTGCATTTTTTTTATTTGTATTTCTTTTGCATTCGTTTACAGAATGGTTCCACGATAAATTCGGCATTTTATTGCTTCTACATGAAATTTTTGAAGGTGTCCAAATTTCCAGCAGTTTTATTGCATTACCTAGGTTTTTCATAGTAAAGAGTAGTTTTAATCATTTCAAATCAATGGAACTCTTTGGGGAATACACATCCAGTTAACTTTAACTGTTTTGATCGGTTTTTTAAATCCAGACTCCGTTTTTTTTTGGTAAAGCGTTGGATATCAAAAATTGCGTAATTGTAATTTTCTAATTCCGATTTAATGTCGTCTATTGTATATTCTGTGTCTATTCAAGTACAATATATAACTAGTGGTTAGGCCAGTAAAAGGATAATCTTGTACTTATTTTTACTCTGACCAATTTCTTTAATTTTTAAAAGCTGCTGGCGGTCTCGCAATTATTGGTTTTAATTATGATCTCACTGTTTCTTGTTTTGCTTTGCCCCGTAGAATATTTTTAATTGTGAACTCTTTCCTTGGCTTATTTTCTTTTAGTTTAAGAGGATTTTCATTATAAGCCATTTTCCAGATTTTAAGAAAATTGTAATATTGAAAAGCAACGTGCTTAGTTTTGTCTTTCCTGAAACTTTGAATTCAATAATTCTATATCTGTGAGATTACACCTATATTTTATTGAATGAAAGAAGTTGAATTTCGTGTTCCTTCCATATTATTATTTGGGTGAGGGAGTAGTCACCCATTTTGTCTTCTCTATTGTACCAAAAATTGGCAAATACATATCTTGTGTAAATAATTAAATTAAAAAGCTCTCTTATCCAAAATAGAAGAAAAATTATATGAACTAAATTTCAATACAAAATAAAAAAATTCAAAACGATCTCACCCGCTCAAAATCGCTTAGCGAAAAGTCAAAAGTATTTAATATTATTAACACTTTCACTCAAAACAAACCTCCTACCAGTTATATGTAACCGGGTAATGACATTTACAGTTAAATTCAGTTAATTCCCTTTACAAATTATAATTTGGTTCTTGAAATTCCATTAATTTAAATCAATCAATCAATGTGCAGTCGAAGATATTAGTATTAAATATCTAAGTCGATACGTATTATTTTATATTGTAAGTTAACAGAGATTTGAAATCTGCCTACGTTTTCGCTTCAATTCTCGTAGATTCAAATTTATTTGGGAAAATGCATCGACCATCATTCCTACGTTCGTTCGTTTGAACTTGATTGCAGGCTTTTTTGCGGAGAGAAGCGTAACTGATATTTAGTAATGCAATTTGTTTTAAAAAATTTTCTCATAATTTTTCTTTAAAAAAATCTTACTTAAAATGTATTTTTCTGAGCATATTGTTAAAATATTTCAGCTAAGAGACATATTTAAAGCTTAATTTTGAGAGTTTAATTTAGCTTTAAGTTTTGCACGAGGTCAAATACATTTTGTTAAATTCCGCTTGTCCATGGTTTTATTACGTTAGTATTAATCTCTGGAACAATTTATCCTTTAGTCACTGAACCTCAGATTTCAGCTTGGATATTTAGTACTTTGTAGTGAAAATATTTACTAATTGCCTTTTATAAAACTGTAGTAAAATATTTAAAAACTTTTAATTTTAAATTTATTTTTAAGGGCTTCTGAATTGTATAGTAACATTTCTGAAGTGAATACATGACTTTTGACTTAAATACGGCTTTAAAGAATTTCGAAACCCAGTGATTAAACACTTAACGATGTATTAGTTTATTTTGCATCGACGCATATTTCAATTTATGGCCACGTA